>PRKT01000154.1:578473-604099 GCA_003671525.1 Saccostrea glomerata | reverse complement strand
CCCCCCCCCCCCCCCCCCCCCCCGGATGCTACGTCCCTGCACATAGTCACAAAGTAAGTTTAGTCAAACAACCGGAATTTTAATTATTTAATTTTGCTGATTCATTAACACTCTTTTATTTTTACATATAGGTACTAGAGAATTCTATTCAATCCAAATCTCATCAAAATAAGAAATTTCTACAAAATAGCTGCAGTATTGGAGATTCTGATTTCGGTATACCTGTGATGAATGTCAATCAACTTTAAAAATACTATTTGAAATCCTCCCATTCAGCTTAGACAGGGGTTTGATATCACTTTGGCTAGCTGGTTTATTAAGGGGGCGTGAGGGACGCACACCCTTAAAATTTTTTAAGTATGCTACGATTAATATTATTAATATTATCTATAACCAATGCCACTATTTTTGTTTCCGGTTTTACTATTAAATTACACAAAAACTCAAGAGCTTCTAGGGGCTTTGCCCCCTAGGCCCCACTATTTAAAGTGTGATATGACAAATATTATTTCAGGCCATACCCCGTATTACATATCCTGTATTTGCCCATGGATATTACATGTACATCTTAATATTTCTTTATTTAAAACACATGGCCCTAAGACTTTGGAATTGGGGGGTTGGAGGGTTGACAATATATAGAATACTACAGAAAACTTTTTTTTTTTTTGCTTTTCAAAGAATATTTTGAGTTGAGCCCCCCACTTGTAAGTTGGTGACTACGCCCGTTATGCAAATTATGTCATGTTTACCACTATTGTTGATGCCCTGGCATACTATACTAACTAGACAGTGATTCCTTAAATATTTTGGGTATCACTAGATATTCCGATGGGCGTGATCTCGTTCGCTAGCGCGAACTCGTTACCGCCCATCAGAATATCTAGTGATACCCAAAATAATTGTTCAATAACTGTAACTTGCCATCTAGGCCTATTTCCAAAAACAGGCAAATAGGGTGTGTTTGTGTGTGTGTTGATGGGAAAGGGGTGGGGGTTGGCTAATTAATTGGGTATATGGCCATTCTATACTAATAGAGGTCACGTCATCAAGCTAACACTAATGATGTGAGGATCACGTGACCTGGTGTACACATTTGAGTATATGGCGGCTTTCGAGGAGTTTCTGCCTAAAGTTGGCACGCTTTGAAAAAAAAAATTATCGAAAAAGTATTACACTAATTTGAATAATATTATTTGTTGTTGATCTGTATTAGAAAATAGATATCAAAAGTTCCAATTATGGGCCAAAAAAATCATACTCCCTCCCCCTTTATCAAACCTAATTTACATCATTAAGACTATTGGAGAATTTTAAATGCATCAAGTCAAGATAAAAAATGCGCTGTAAGTGTTGAAATCCAAGATATGTTTCTATTTTTAAAAGAAATGAATGAAGGCAATACTAATGATGCTAACGATGACGAAAATTATGACTTTAGATTAGATGATACAAATGATAACTCAGACCATGTAGACAGTATTATCAATTGTGAAATTGTCGAAGAAGAAATAATAGCGGCTATTCAGAAACTTAAGAATGGTAAAGCCGCAGGGTATAAAAACATTCTAAATGAACACAGGGGCGTAGCCAGGCGTACGTTTGTACGCACAAACGTCCACATGATTTTCAAAAACAAAATTGAAAGAGAGGAAGAGAGAGAGAGAGAGAGAGAGTGAGTGAAGAGAGGAGAGCGAGATAGGCGTAATATTCTAAAGCATACTCATCACTTTTGCAAAAATATTAGTGTATAATTTTAAAAATTATAAAAAATTATTATAAACAAATCACGATAGTTTGTACACCTCAATGAAATCAAGATTTTCTAGGATTTTGGTTTACTATGGAATATTGCTGAGTTTTTTCGAAGTGTAGTTACATTCTTAAAGAGTTTCTCAATTGTTGATTTCACACAATAAAACCCAAGTTGGCTCCCTTAAAACAAACGATAGTTTTATTTAATGCCAAGAATTTCAATTTCTATTACTGGAAATTAACTTCCAACCGTAATGCTTAACCTCTGTTAAAATATTCCCCCAAAATTTCAACCTAATATCGGATTCATGGGAGACTTCAAAAATTATAATTTAGCTTTACATATGAATATCAAAAATCGAAAAATTGGTAAAATTCAGTTTAAAAAACTGAAAAAAATTAGGCCTGTTCAAGTATGGACTTTCGTAACACTGTCATAAACCAATTATATATTCTACATGTTTTTTATAATTGTTGCTAATTTAGAGATATCCGATTTGTGAATATTTATGAACATTCATTTTAAAATGTATACAATGAACATACCCGGTATGTAAAGGGCAAGAAAATTAGTTGAAAAGAATTCTTCTGTCTTTCTTATTTCAATCTTTAGAGGTGTATTTTTTAACATTCTAACCAACTACCGTATGTTACCATATGCGTATTTTGTGGAGCCAGAAGTCTAAAATTGTTTTATACGAGGGTTGTCCCAAAATTTCGTAGACTGAGATTATATTTTTTAAAGAAATTAATGTATCTTTATAAAATTTTCAGGATGGATAAAGCGTGTTCTTGGCAGATAAATTACGAAGTTTTATCATGCTTACTTGAAAACTTTTTGAGTAATAACATTTAAAGTGATATAGTTCTCTAACACCCGGAGCAATCTGCAACGTCAAAAAATACAAATTATGTCAACAGTTCAAATTTTTGGAGAAAATATTTCAATTACCAGAATCAAATTATTAAATTAAACGAAACGGTTATAGTTATCAATGTAAAATATCTTAATTACTATGATATGATCAACCATTAAAATATGTAAGCAAAGTATATATACATATACAGGTATGAAATAATGATAATTTGAAAACGCTATATTTCTACGGGCTTTTCGTCTATTTTCTCTAATGGATTTGCACAATGGAACTCTTGCCCATTTCTTAGCCCTGTCTTTTATTTTAATTACTGTTATTGATATATACATAGAGAAACCGTTTTAGTCATTTTAAATACTAAGGAGGAGAAAAAGTTTCCTAGTCTACCAAACATTTATGACTGGTACATTTATGTGAGAGTGAATTCAAGATCAAAACACTTGATCATAGTCCAGTGCGCCGCCTGTGCCAACGCAGCCGCCATTTT
This sequence comes from Saccostrea glomerata, assembly GCA_003671525.1. Lineage (NCBI taxonomy): Eukaryota > Metazoa > Mollusca > Bivalvia > Ostreida > Ostreidae > Saccostrea > Saccostrea glomerata. The sequence continues at coordinate 600,979 of PRKT01000154.1, read as the reverse complement.
TCAAAAATTCGGATTTTAACCCCATGTATATAAACCGTTATAAAATTCATATTTATCAAAGCATACACACCAACATTTGACGAAATATAGTTAATAAAACAGTATTAAGAATTTTCATTTCCATTTTTAAAAATATAGGGTAGTAATTACTTTTCCGTAGGATTTTAAATATAATTTACTAAATATTAATTGCATCTTTTGGGTATTGCGCCGCCTTCCTACACCAGACAATGAAATGTGTCTTTTAAATTGGAATAATTTGTGTAGTTACTCCATATTAGATCATGAATTTATTAGATAGTGTTTGTTTAATCTATATACGAAGTTTCATTCATGTATGACATAGGGTTCCTACAAAACAACGCTTGTCTACGGAATTTTGGGACAACCCTCGTATTAGTGGCTTCGTCAAACAACGCTATTGGACCGATCCTTTCTCATTTTTGAGTGTTTGTCCGCATTTTGTACAAGAAAAGAACAGTCCTCAAATGTGGCTGCGTAAAAGTATTAGTAAAATGCCATCAGGAGGGTTAAATATGCACATCACATCGAAATCGTGGAAAATACATCAGCTTCCGGGAGATTCGCCCCCTGGGCCCCCACAAGGGTTTCACCCTGGACCCATTGGTGGCCTTATAAGCCCCCCCCCCCCCGCCTATTAAGGCGTCCACATCAAAAGTACCCTGGCTACGCCCCTGGAACATATTTCTACAACATTGTCAACGTTTTTACCATTGTATAAGAAGTTTTTTAATATTATTTTTGATAGTGGTTTCGTTCCAGATGAATGGTTAATTGGTATTGTTAGACCGATATATAAGAATAAGGGCGACCCAACCCAGCCTGAAAATTATCGTCCTATATCTCTGCTAAGCTGCCTAGGCAAACTTTTTACCCGCATATTGGCGAATAGACTAGAAATGTATGCAAACGAGGTTAACCTTCTAAATAATAATCAAGCAGGTTTTAGGAAAAATTACTCAACATTAGACCATATTTTAACTTTGCAATTTCTATCTGATATCCTTATGAAAAGAAAAAAGAAACTTTTTTGTGCATTTATTGATTTTAAACAGGCATTTGATACTGTATGGAGAAACGGTTTGTGGAATAAGCTATTCAGAAATGGTATTAACGGTAAATGTTTCAATTATATAAGGAATATGTACATGGGAATTAAGTCTTTAGTGAAACAAAATGGAATGTCCTCGGGATTTTTTGAATGTAATGTCGGGGTAAGACAAGGCGAAAATCTGTCACCTTTTTTATTTTCTTTGTACATAAACGATCTTGAAGAATTTTTGGTAGAAAAGGACATAGTCGGATTACAAACTATTAGTAAAGAAATTGAAGATGAATTATTACTACATTTAAAACTTTTGATTTTATTTTATGCTGATGACACTGTTATTTTGGCAGAATCTGCTGATGATTTACAAAAGGCATTGAATGAATTCTATACTTATTGTACTCAATGGAAACTTAATGTGAATGTTGATAAGACAAAAGTCATGGTTTTCTCCAAAGGGGCAATGTTAAAGAGGAAATTTTATTACAATACCCAAAATATTGAAAATGTAAAAGAATTTAAATATCTAGGAATTTTATTATCAAGAATAGGTTCATACTGTAAAGCGAAGAAACATCTTTGTGAGCAAGCACAGAAAGCAATGTACGGGGTGATAAGAAAAATTAGACAATTTAGTTTACCGATCGAATGTCAGCTTGACTTGTTTGATAAAGTAGTCACACCCATCTTACTCTACGGATGTGAGATATGGGGCTATGAAAATATGGAAATAATTGAACGTGTCCATTTAAAATTCTTAAAAACTATATTTAATTTGAAAAGACCAAATCACATGATTTACGGAGAAACTGGAAGATTCCCTTTATACATCAATGTTTTTATGAGAATGATTACATACTGGTCAAAGATGTTTACATGTGCAGAAGATAAAATTGTCAATATTGTGTACAAGTATATGTATAACCAATTAAGTAACGATGGTATTAAATGTCAATGGATTGAATGTATTCAAAAAATTCTAAATAATTGTGGACTTTCATTTATATGGAATGAGCAAGGTGTTGTCAATGCTAAATGGCTAAGTGTTTTTGTAAATCAGAATTTAAAAGACCAGTTAATTCAAAAATGGTTCAAATGACATAAATAGTTCTTCCAAAGGCCAGATTTACAGAATTTTTAAAACTAATTTCGGATTTGAAAGCTACATTAAAAATTTACGCCCAAAACAAAGAAAGCTATTGATGAAAATGCGAACCTCAAATCATCATCTACCTGTCGAAACAGCGAGGTGGTGTGGCACCCCATTAAATGAAAGCGTATGTTTACTTTGTAACAATGGAAAGATAGGCGATGAATACCACTGCATTTTAGAGTGTACAGCTTTTTCAGAGATTTTACATAAAAGTTACTGCACCAGACCAAATGTTGTCAAGTTTTATGAACTCATGGCCAATTCAAATATACAATCTTTACAAAAACTATGTACATTTATTTCAAAAATATTTGAGACTGTCTGTCCTTCTTAGCTGTCCTCCTGGTATTTTCTTTTGGCATATACTTTATTATTTCATGTACTATATGTACATCCTCTCTACATGCAGTTGTAAAACATTTATTTACGTATATATATTTATATTAATTATTTATACACTGTATGTGTGTATATTTATACTAAATGTACCTCTGACGACTTTATAGACATTGTATATACTTTATGCTCCCCATGTACCATGTTGTATGGTTTGAGCGAATAAACTGATTCTGATTCTAATTAAATTTTGTTTTAATGAAATAAGAATATGAAATACATGTACCTATAAGAGGCTCATGGGTCACACGGTCACCTGAGCATAATTATTATGCTCGATTTGATGAATACATGTATTATGTGAATTATTGAATTATATTGACTTTTTTCCTTGGTAAAGTCCAATTTGAAGGAGTGCATTTAGAGAAAAACACCTTAGTGCGAGTATTAATACTGTCTCATGACAGCATCTAGTTTCTAGTTTCCTCTGCTCGTGCAATTTTTGATTTTTGTTTGTGCATATTATACCCCTAAATTGTGTAAAATTTTTCGGATTCGTGTATTTTTCGTTATGTTTGTGTTAAAATCTTTCAAACTACATTTTGTATGTGCATTTTTTACGTATACATGTACATGCATTTTTATTTTACTTGTGTATATTTTTCATTTAGCTATAAAATGTTAAAGTGTATAAAATCTTGATCGTTGTGCAGAAAATACTTTTGAACCAATCGGCGTGCCATCCCCCCTTCCTGGAAAAAAAAATTCCTGGATCCGCGCCTGAATTGGTTGCTATGGACACAATATATGCCTCCACCCCATTATCTTTATAGATCGATACGACAGGAATGCATTCAGGAAAAAACGATGCAAATGAGGCATATAGAAGAAATGTTTTTTCTCCCTTGGAATAAAAACCACAAAGTTTACAATCCCCCTCCAAAAGTTTTTAAATGTGATTTTTATTTTTAATGTAAGTAAGACTATTTTGTCATTAGGATGCTTTTGTCATCAGCATGCTTAGCTTGTTGCAGATTTTATATAAAAAGTTTAATATAAACTTTATTTAATATGCATCACTTTACACTTGGGAGATAATTTGCAATTTTTCTTTTTGTAAAACGTATAGAATATTTGTGTTGCCATGTCAACATATGACTTAGTCTAGCTATTTAGATTTGCTTTTAAATTAATCCTTCTAGAACTTCATTCTTTTTTAATCATTATTAAATATCCCATAATTAGTCAGAATACTCCTTAGTTGCTATTCTTTAAAAATTATTTTAAAAACTTAAGCTTTTTGTCTTCTAACCTTTCTGAAGTTTCCATGGTGATGCATGACAAGGGGTAAAAAAGTTTTACTGGTTAAATATCAATTTCATATAATCATGTTACTTTTGTACTACACATATGAACTTTGTTAACAGTCAGGAAAAGAAAATAGAAGGTTTAATTTTAACTTTTCATTATTCAATTGTGACATTCAAATTTCACAAACATGATAAAAAAAAAAATGAACAAGTTGGTAAAACCAATTTATATCCTGTTCTAGGACAAGTTATTTCTTAATTTTATTGAAGAAATTATATTTTTTATAAAACTTATTGACATGTCAATTTTACACATTTGATTCCCTTATTTTATTAAATTTCTTAATGAAAAATAATTTATTTTGAATTTTTTTTAATCGGTCGAAGATAACATTTTTTTTAACTGAATAACTTTCGACTCCAAAAGTTTTCTGAGAAAATAACCTTGCTTGATAACTGAGACCTATATAAAAGCCTCAAAAGGGAGGGGCTTGCTTTGTTTTTCTTTCTGTTTTTTTGTTTCCTTTTCATATTTTTTTCCTACAGCTGTATCTAAATTTAACCTGTGGAATTTCTCACGTGATCTCGAAACCTAAACTTTAGTAGAAATTCACTGCTCAAAATGGCAATTCAACTTTCTATTTTTTTTTATTCGGGAAAACACCTTCTTTTTCATTTTCATAAAGTTTATCAATCTTTAAAGACTTTAAATTAAACAGAAAACAGAATGTACATTGTAATTCATTAAGACTTACATACATGTATGTTGTTTTTTTTCTCCATGTAATCAAAAAGTCACACATCTGCATAGTATTTATTCAGAACGAAACACTTATTTTTGATTTACAAAAATTGATCAAAAAATTCAATTACCCAGATATTAAAGGTCTGTTCTCATTTTATAGTCTTGAGACTTTTATTTCCAACCAAACTACATTGGTATAGTTCTCCTTTGAATTTTAACAGAGCATAACATATAGATACATGTACTGCTAACATTTGCTCTTTTGAAATCAGTGGTACCAAGAAAGAATGAGAGCATTTTGTATTTTTGAAATCTAAAACACTGTCATTGGAGAAACCCAGTTGTTCCAAATACCAAAGATCAGTATTTCTCTGATATTGTGATGCCACCATTTGCCGGTGGAGGACTATAAATTTAGACCTATACTGGGAACTCAGGACCTCACCGGAAACACTGGCCCCCATGTCCTATGGTGGGAATATTCCGGATTCAAAACTGCGACGCAAGGATCAACTGTTTGGGCACAACTCAACAGCCAATGCCCCGACCACTGTACGACACAACTCTATATGTACCTAAATCATTTCATATAACATGAAAATTGTCCTTTTTTTAAAATAAAACATGAGAACTAAGAAATTTATACACCTTTATTTACATAAAAAAAAACACACACAAAATAAGAGATGGACAAATATATGTAAAGGTATTATGGAAATAAATTAACTAAACATACATCAAAACTTTGGCATACCAGGGTACCTGAAAACGATGCTTAAGGTGGATGTACCCCATGAGCAAGACTGGGTATTCACTCTACTCACATTAGAATAAACCACAACACAAACATACAATGCCTAACAGCCAGTCGTGATTGCTGGACGCCCGTAATTTTACATGTACATGTATAACATACAAATATATTTCGTAATGCAGAAAAAACATGACACAATCTGTCCTTTTCTTTCCATGACAGGAAATGTTTAAAATTCTTAATACCCCCTTTACATAGCATCAGGGCCGGCCAGGAAAAAACTAGAGATAGTACGATTTAAATCGATAATAAAAAAAGCTCTAGAAAACCTGTGTCCGTTGCCAGGTGCCGCTGGATGCAGGAGGAGTTGTGAACGGACCTCGCAACTTTATTACCATATAAATATTAATTATTTGAATTGCATCAAAAGCAAGTACTGAAAAAACAGTGTAGATTATGACACAAAATAAAGGTCAGACATTTTATTGTTCAAAACTGTAAAGAGGAGGTTTTTAAAATTCTTGAGATATCGTAGGTTAAAATGTAATTCCTCTAAAAAAATAAAGGGAAATTACTAATCATTACACCAAAATACAACTTAGATAACTTAATGACAGAGACAGAAAGCTACAATAATTAAGGTATAAAGGGAGGTTGTAATAGATAGAATATCTACCATAACAATACCATACAATGGATAATTTCTGTGGTTATTATGACTGAACTATTTCAGCTTTGTTTGATACTGAAACTGAGCACGGAATATTCCATCTCTCTGATCATTACATTATGCTAGTAACAGATGTGACCGGATCGTTATGGGATGCTTAGTCCTCCAAGGCACCTGATCCCACAGCTGTGATTTCCTGTGATCCTTGTTTTATACCTTATTTACAGATTTGTATTGATTACAATTTTTGTTTTGGATCATTCACTGTTCGTCATCTTCAAAACATTCATTGACTCAATTTCTCATAGATTTTTTTAATTTAAAAAGCAACAGTATTACCATTGAAATGAATTAAAAAGCGCAAAAAATGCAAACAACATGAGCCACAGAAATTACCCGTTGTATGGAAAATAACTACCCTTATAAAAAGATAACGTGCTCATTTAAGGAAAAATCTGAGCATGTGTGACTTCATCTCTTTCTCTCGGCCCAGACATTTTAATGCTCATAGCTATTATGAGGTACATAGGGAGGTTTTTAAAATCTATGAGATGTCTTCAGTTAAATATAATTCCTCTGAAAAAAATGAGGAAAATTACTAATCCCTACTGCTTTTTAAACATCATTACCATTACAAAAATACAACAACTTAGATAACTTTATGACAAAGACAGAAAGTTACAATGAGTTATAGAGGGAGGTTGTGATAGTCATTGAGATATCTCTGATTATGAAATAATGAGAAAGAGATATTTCTTTCTATTAAAGCTTTTAAACGAAACGTCCTTGCCATAAGAAAATAAATTAAAATTAAATTATATGAGAGAAAAATAAAACTGTCTCAAAATAAAAAAAAAAATCTCCTAATTAAAAAAAAGAAAGAAAGAAAAGATAAATAAGAACGTTTATGTAAAAAAAAATATATAAGAGAAAGAAAGAAGAGATAGTATAAAATAAATGTCATTTGAATTAATAAGAAATATTAAAAAAAAAATCACCTTAATAAAAGGGGGGATAGTCAAAAGAAAAAAGATCTGCTTCTTCAAGCTTTAGAAAAAAAAATAAAAAGAGAAAGGAAGAAGAAAGACAGAATATCTACCATAAAAATACCATACAATGGATAACTTCTGTGGTTATTATAGCTGAACTATTTCAGCTTTGTTTGATTCTAAAACTCAGCACGGAATATTCCATCTCTCTGATCATTACATTATGCTAGTAACAGGTGTGACCGGATCGTTATGGGATGCTTAGTCCTCCAAGGCGCCTGATCCCACAACTGTCATTTCCTGTGATCCTTGTTTTATGCCTAATTTACAGATTTGTATTGATTACAATTTTTGTTTTGGATCATTCACTGTTCGTCATCTTCAAATCATTCATGACTCAATTTCTCATAGAATTTTCTGCTTTAAAAAGCAACACTATTACCATTGGAATGAATTAAAAAGCGCAAAAATGCAAACAACATGAGCCACAGAAATTACCCGTTATATGGAAAATATCTACCCTTATAAAAAGTCAACAAGACGTGCTCATTTAAAAAAAATCTGAGCAAATGTGACTTCATCTGTTTCTTTCCAGCAGACATTTTAATGTTCATAGCTATTATGAGGTACATAGGGAGGTTTTTAAAATTCATGAGATGTCTTCAGTTAAATATAATTCCTCTGAAAAAAAAAATGAGGAAAATAACTAACTAATCACACCTGCTTCTTAAACATCATTACCATTACAAAAATAAAACAACTTAGATAACTTAATGACAAAGACAGAAAGTTACAATGAGTTATAGAGGGAGCCTGTGATAGCCGTTGAGATATCTATGATTATGAAATAATGAGAAAGAGATATTTCATCTGATTAAAGCTTTTAAAGTAGGCCTCATTGCCATAAGAAAATAAATTAAAACTAAATTATATGAAATAAAAATAAAACTATCTTAAAATAAAAAAAAACAATTTCTAATTAAAAAAAAAAGAAAGAAAAGAGAAATAAGAATGTTTATGTAAAAAAAAATAAATAAGAGAAAGAAAGAAGAGATAGTATATAAATAATTGTCATTTGAATTAATAAGGAATATAAAAAAAATTATCTTAAAAAAGGGGGGACAGTCAGAAGAAAAAAAGACCTTGCTTCTTAAAGCTTTAGAAAAAAAAAATAAAAAGAGAAAGGAAGAAGAAAGACAGAATATCTACCATAAAAATACCATACAATGGATAACTTCTGTGGTTATTATAGCTGAACTATTTTAGCTTTGTTTGATACTGAAACTGAGCACGGAATATTCCATCTCTCTGATCATTACATTATGCTAGTAACAGGTGTGACCGGATCGTTATGGGATGCTTAGTCCTCCAAGGCGCCTGATCCCACAGCTGTCATTTCCTGTGATCCTTGTTTTATGCCTTATTTACAGATCTGTACTGATAACAGTTTTTGTTTTGGATCATTCACTGTTCGTCATCTTCAAATCATTCATGACTCAATTTCTCATAGAATTTTCTGCTTTAAAAAGCAACACTATTACCATTGGAATGAATTAAAAAGCGCAAAAACGCAAACCACATGAGCCACAGAAATTACCCATTGTATGGAAAATAACTACCCTTATAAAAAGTTAACGTGCTCATTTAAGAAAAAATATGAGCAAATGTGCGACTTCATCTGTTTCTCTCGAGCCAGACATTTTAATGTTCATAGCTATAATGAGGTACATAGGGAGGTTTTCAAAATTCATGAGATGTTTTCAGTTAAATATAATTCCTCTGAAAAAAAATTTAGGAAAATTACTAATCACTACTGCTTTTTAAACATCCTTACCATTACAAAAATAAAACAACTTTGATAACAATGAGTTTTAGAGGGAGGTTGTGATAGCCGTTGAAATTTCTCTGATTATTAAATAATGAGAAAGAAAGAGATATTTCATCTGATTAAAGCTTTTAAACTAGGCGTCCTTGCCATAAGAAAATAAATTAAAACTAAATTATATAGGAGAAAAATAAAAAAAATGTTAAAAAAACCAACTCCTAATTAAAAAAAGAAAGAAAAGAGAAATAAGAATGTTTATGTAAAAAAAAAAAATAAATAAGAGAAAGAAAGAAGAGATAGAATATAAATAATTATCATTTGAATTAATAAGGAATATCTAAAAAAAATTATCTTAAAAAAGGGGGGATAGTCAGAAGAAAAAAGACCTTGCTTCTTTAAGCTTTAGAAAAAAAAAAAGAGAGAAAGGAAGAAGAAAGACAGAATATCTACCATAAAAATCCCATACAATGGATAACTTCTGTGGTTATTATGACTGAACTATTTCAGCTTTGTTTGATACTAAAACTGAGCACGGAATATTCCATCTCTCTGATCATTACATTATGCTAGTAACAGATGTGACCGGATCGTTATGGGATGCTTAGTCCTCCAAGGCACCTGATCCCACAGCTGTGATTTCCTGTGATCCTTGTTTTATACCTTATTTACAGATTTGAATTGGTTACAGTTTTTGTTTTGGATCAATCACTGTTCGTCATCTCCAAAACATTCATTGACTCAGTTTTTCATAGAATTTTCTGCTTTAAAAAGCAACAGTATTACCACTGAAATAAATTAAAAAGCGCAAAAATGCAAGCAACATGAGCCACAGAAATTACCCGTTATATGGAAAATAACTACCCTTATCAAAAGATACCGTGCTCATTTAAGAAAAAATCTGAGCAAGTGTGACTTTATCTGTTTCTTTCAAGTCAGACATTTTAATGTTCATAGTTTAAATGACATATAGAGGGGGGATTTAAAAATTCTTGAGTATCGTCAGTTAAAATGTAATTCCTCTGAAAAAATTGAGGGAAATTACAAAACGTTACTGTTTTCATTAAACATCCTTACCATTTAAAGAATAAAACTTAGATAACTTAATGACAAAGACAAAAAACTACAACAAGGTATAAAGGGAGTTTGTGATAGCCGTTGAGATACCAGGGCATCTCTGATTTTAAAATAACTGGAAAGAAAGATATTTTTCTGATTAAACTTTCAACTGAAGCGCCCTTGCCATTAGAAAATAAATTTAAACTAAATTAAAAGAGAGAAAAATAAAACTATCTTAAAATAAAAGAAAAAAAATCCTGATAAAAAAAAAAGAAAGAAAAGAGAAATAAGAACGTTAATGTAAAAAAAAAAATAAGAGAAAGAAAGAAGAGATAGTATATATAAACATATCATTTAAATAAGGAACATTAAAAAAAAATTAAATTGAAAAAGGGGGATAGTCTGAAGAAAAAAGACCTTGCTTCTTTAAGCTTTAGATAAAAAAAAATAAGAGAAGAAAAGAAGAAGAAAGACAGAATATCTACTATAAAAATATGATACAGTGGATAATTTCTGTGGTTATTATGACTGAACTATTTCAGCTTTGTTTGATACTGAAACTGAGCACGGAATATTCCATCTCTCTGATCATTACATTATGCTAGTAACAGGTGTGACCGGATCGTTATGGGATGCTTAGTCCTCCAAGGCACCTGATCCCACAGCTGTGATTTCCTGTGATCCTTGTTTTATGCCTTATTTACAGATTTGTATTGATTACAGTTTTTGTTTTGGATCATTCACTGTTCGTCATCTTCAAAACTTTCTTTGACTAAATTTTTCATACAATTTTCTGTTTGAAAAGAAAAAATAGTTTTGCCATGAAATGAACAAAAAGCAGAAAAACACTGCAAGCAATATAAGCCACAGAAATCACCCTTTCTACTTACTTTTCTAAAAATATAACTTGCTTATTAAAATTTTTTTTGTGGAAGTGTGACATTTTCTTTACAGACTCCTTCATCTTCATGCAGGCGCTACACTGCCTCTCTCATCTTAAAACTTACATATATTGGCAAAATACCATCCTATTTCAACACTTCTATAGGCCTAGTAAATTACAGGTAAGTACTCAAAATCTCCCTCATTTACAATTTCATTGTAAATACAGGTAAACACTAACAACCTCACCCATTTTAAAATTAAATATTCAGGCTAGTACTAACTACCTCTCTTATTAATATATTCGATCAATGCATACTATTAGTGCAAGATATATTACTGTATTCAGCGGCGACTCACACAAATTGTTCCGACGAAAATAGTTCCATCATTAATAAGTAGATACAACATAATTGTTCATGATAAGAATAATGTTGTGTATGTCATACGTAAAAGAAACCAAAATTAATGTTAATTTTTCCTCCAAAGATCACTTTCCCCCCTAAATGAAAATAAAAAATGTTAATATTCCTACGCTCGCTCCCTCCTCAGCTTTTTTTTTTAACATGTTTGATAACAGAGAATATATAGGTCATTCTTCGGTTGATATTTTTTCACTGATGAATTGATTATACTAATATCAACAACTGTAGTAAAATCATGTTAATTGTTCGTTAATTATCATATAGTTTCATCTAAGAGGAAAAAAAATCATTCTGTGTGTGTAGTATATTAAATGACGGAATTTTCAATCCCTGAGCAGATTCCTGCACATGTGTAGACAAACTACACATCGGGAGAGTACCTGTAAAATGTGTAACAAAACCCGAACTGGCCGGGGATTTCTAAACTGACTGTCGTTTAATTTTTATGAATCAAAATTTGTATTCATGTGATCTAATTATGAAAAAAAGTTCTGTCTGCCATCGTAACTTCTCTGTTTGCGGGAGTCCGTTTGACAACTCCATCGCACGTGTGTATAGCTGGCTAACTGGTCTTGCGGACATAGGTATGTGTACTGTTTGTTAGCATGGTTAGGAGACTGGGTGACCGTAATGCTACGGACTCATGAAATTTACACAAGTTCTATAACTGGACAGTGCAGTTTTATTTTTATAAATGTCATTAAACACTGTTAAACATATTAAATCTAAAAGTCGAATATCTTTGGATATGGGGTAACCCATATCTATTCTTGTTTTTAAACTTAAACTAAAATATTCAAAAGAGCACTAAATACTTCCCTCATTTTGAAACTGAACAATTCAGGCAAGTAATAAATACCTCTGGTTTTTCAAAAATAAATATTTAGCAATAAATACCTCCCTCATATAAAATTTCCATAGTAAATGTCAGGCAAGCACTCAATACCTCCCTCATATAAAATTTCCATATTAAATGTCAGGCAAGCACTCAATACCTCCCTCATATAAAATTTCCATAGTAAATGTCAGGCAAGCACTCAATACCTCCCTCATATAAAATTTCCATATTAAATGTCAGGCAAGCGCTCAATACCTCCCTCATATAAAATTTCCATATTAAATGTCAGGCAAGCACTCAATACCTCCCTCATATAAAATTTCCATAGTAAATGTCAGGCAAGCACTCAATACCTCCCTCATATAAAATTTCCATATTAAATGTCAGGCAAGCGCTCAATACCTCCCTCATATAAAATTTCCATATTAAATGTCAGGCAAGCACTCAATACCTCCCTCATATAAAATTTCCATAGTAAATGTCAGGCAAGCACTTAATACCTCCCTCCTCTTAAAACTTAAAAAAAATATTCAAGCAAGTTCAATGTACCTCCATAGTTTAAAACTTCTAAAGCTAATACAGGAAAATACTAACAACCTCCCTCCTTTATAAGTTAAATATTCAGGCAAGAACTATCTCAATCATTTTAAAACTTGAATATTTCGGCAAGCACGAATTAATTATCTCACTTTAAATCTAAATATTCAGGCAAGAAACTAAATACATGTACCTCCCTTATTTTTTGAAGTTAAATATTCAGACAAGCACTAAATACCTCCCTCATTTGTTTTAGATATTCAAACAAGCACTGAATACCTCAGTCACATTTAAATCTAAATATTCAAACAAGCACTGAATACCTCAGTCACATTTAAATCTATAAATATTCAAACAAGCACTGAATACCTCAGTCACATTTAAAACTAAATATTCAGACAAGCACTAAATACCTCCCTCAATTTAAAAAAAAAATCAAACAAGCAGTGAATACCTCAGTCACATTTAAATCTAAATATTCAGACAAGCGCTAAATAACTTCCTATTTTTAAACTTAAATACATGTACCTCCCTATTTTTAAACTTAAATATTCAGACAATTAAGTACTTAATATCTCCCTTACTTTTAAATTCAAATATTCAGGTAAGCACTAAAAACCTCCCTTGTATTAAATCTATTTATTCGTAATCAAGCACTGATTTAAAAAAAAAACTGTTTTTAACTTTAAAATTCAGACAAGTGCTGATTCAAATACATATATATAGAAAAGAAAACCTCCCACAGTTACCTAGATTTCTTATGTATAGAAACAATCTAAGGTAATAATAAGCTCAAATTAGTTTCTTTTCAGGGTTCAGGAAATCACTGGTAAAAATACCTCCACCGCTTTTTAGGTTAAATAATATATTTGAAAAAAAAAACTTTATCAACGTATAAAAAAAAATGTTCAAAACAAAGACATACAAATAAATTTTGAATCAATCTTAAAAATACAATAAACTTCGAAAAGGAAATTTAAGTAAAAGAAAAAAAAGAATAATTAATAAACCTCAATACTTCTAAATAAAAAAATATTATTAAATGCTCTCTGAATGATTCTGTCTCATTCAGATAAAACAGTAAGCCTAAGTAATCTTAAACAATTATCTAGCAAAATGAATTCTTCGATTATCCTAGATATATCATGGAAAATGTCATGGTAATACACTACAATAATACATCAAATTCCCACAACCATCCAAAAATTATAAAGGTTCCTTCACATAGTATTCCTGGTGATTTGTCCTGCTTCAGGCCATATGAGAAATCTTGGAAAAACATGAGTAGTCAAAAAAATATCCTGAGTCCATCTCTAGGTCACTTTTGAAAACTTTTGGAAAACACAAGTAGTGAAATTATCTCCCATAACTGAAACTGCTCCAGGGTCCATCAGAATTCGTTGAAACACATCCATAGGGAAAATATCTCTGGACTCTATCCCCATAGCTCACATTTGAATAATACTAGGCAAGGCTCCAGTTATCCAACACTATAGAAATACAATGAATCCCATAATTTTTTTACTATATTGTATGATACTTTGTGTATATTTAAAGTACAAGTTTTCAGGGTATATATAATGATAATGATAGAAACATCCCCATTTTACCTACAAGAATGTTTTAAGACTAGAAAAATAATTTTTTTTACTATACATATGACAATTGTATTTCAAATACAAAGTAGATAAATTAGCTAATGTTAAGGATAGACCGAGATAGAAACAACACTTTTTGCCAAAATAAGGATCATTAATAAACATATATATTACCTGGTAGTCTGGTAGTTTAAGATCAAACATGATGAATGTTCAGGCTCTATGTATATTTTTCTGCTTGTGAATGGCATCAAATATTGGCTCACAGTAATTGTTGAATCAGTGACAGACACTTTCACCTAAAGCCTGAAATGATAAAAAGAACCTTGATTTAAATGTTTTTAAAATAATTCATATATGATCTACAGTATATCAAAGGTCACTTTGAAATTCAAAGTTTAAATATGAATCTTCCATATAAGCAAATTCTAGGTTTACAATGATCAGGGATTTTGCCAAATTCCCAAGGGAGGGTGCTACAAGATTGCATTTATGTCTCAAACAAAGAAATAATTTCACTATTTAATACTACATAGCTTGATTTAATTTTATGAACTCTTTTTCTTACCTGACTAATGAACACAACAAAGGCTACAAAGCTGACTGGTAGAATACAGGTATACAGGTGTCAAAACTCTTCATTGATGACTAGACTGCATGCCGCATTGTATGTTGTGAATTATTGATTTTTAACAGGGGAAACTACTCCTGAAATCAGAGAAATTGTAGTCAAAATGAGAGGTATAGGCTCCTCTTTAGTTTTCACACAAGGACATAATTAAGGTCTTCCGTTCGTATCCAAAACACAATTTGACCTAGATATTCATGTGATATATCTGTATACCAAATTTCATTTCAGTATGTGCAACGGTTGCAAAGAAAATGAACAGAAACTAAGTGTACCGACAGACTGACCGACAGCAGCAAAGTAATGTGCCCTCCCTTCTTCGAAGTGGGCATAATAAATGCCTCATGTGGCTTTTAAGAAAGAAAATTGACAGTATAAACATACCAACCTGAAATATACATTGGTTTCACATGTTGATAAACAGCCTTCACACCATCTAGGAAGATGCATCATGCATACCTGAAAAAAAGAGATCCCTTTAATTCAGTGGCATAATTCTGCTACATTTATGATATTCCTAGTACACGAGTCCAAATTCAATACTGAAGGCCTAAAAATTTTGCTAAAAATTGAAAAATAAAAGTAATGTACATCATATACCCCCACTTTTGATGTTCTTTTCTAAATATTCAAGATAACTTTGACCTATTTGCTTAAAATCGGAAAAAGTTTAAGACTTTAAAATATTTTTCTTGCTTTTTACATTTTCAATGCCGTAAAAATAACATTTTATAAGTGCAGAAAGATCAAATATTAATTGATTATGCAAAGCAATTTGAAACTTTTCTTAGTCACAATTTTTAAGTGTCTTTTTTTAAACAGACTTAGAGTTCATTTTGTTTCATGCCTTAATTGGATAGAAATATTGAAGGGAAAAGGTCGAAGATTATTGACCCCCATTTTTTGATTTGAATTTCAATGAAGCTAAATATGTATGTAGAAACTAAAATTATACTTGGCAAAAAAAGTTTAAGACTTTAAATATCGATCAGGATCGAACGTCATTAACATAAATCTGCTATTACTGCATATGTTAAGAAAGAAAATAATTTGATTTTTTTTTCTTACGTCCTATCTCAAGTGTATTGGTGCTATGGCACGCATTATTTATATAAATTCAACAAAAGTCACATGTCCAATTGGAATGTTTGGGTCTCACTGGTCTGTATTTTGTAATTTCCAGGACCAGTGTTTCAAAATGGCGTCCTGTAAATATCGGTACTTTGAACAGGATGTAAACAATCAATAAAGGCATGATTTTCTAAAACTATGAGTTTAATTGAAAGAAAAATATTTACAACTAAGGTATGACTTACAAAAGGAAACAGTATCTCAAATTTATTTTGAATTTGGACATTAGATCATTTAAGGGTAACGACTCATGGACCTCCGAGGATATCTGCAGAGCAGGAAAATTGTTAGACAAATCTATCGCTGTATTATTTTAGTTATGACAGTTAATGTCGTTGTATCAAGCTTAAAACTTACAAAATAACTTAAATAAGACTGCTGATATTCTTGTTTCATCAGCAACTTGTCAATAATTTACCGTTAATGCTTTAGAAATTGTACATATTTGCGTAACAAATCAACTGAGAGATTTTAAACCCTTTTGCAGGTGATGAAGGTACACTTCATTGATGATTGAAATGTTAAATTCATCACGTTTATCATAAAGCTTTGTTGTTAGATACCCGTTAACATCTTTTCAAGTAAAATATCCAATATGAAAAAGATGTGACAGACTTGGAAAACAGACTGCTAAGGCTCCATTCAGCAGTCACATGTTTCCATGAAGAACCAAGGCCATGAGAGAATCTGTGCCAAGAAGAGTTACTTTAGACCTGATTAGCTTCCATGCAAGACTATGAGCTAGAATTGCTACAAATACTACTCGGGAGACTTACCTTTGATGAATAAATTGCTATGTCTACTGCAGTTGGCTCTATTGTAAGCTGCAGCTACAAAAGACAATGTGGAAAGTCCTGTCAACTTTATTCCTTTTTCTGTTGTGGACTGTAAAACAAGAAATGGAAATTTTCACGTTGCCTAGTGACTTTGAATTATACATGACAGAAGAAGACAATTAAATGTTTGTTAAAATACTGTATAAATTTGATTTTAGGACCAAGTAATATTGAAAGAACAAGAGATGTTCATAAAACACTCATGCCCCCCTCCCCCCAATGGAACTTTTCTAGGTCCAAAAGGGCATTACTCTGTCAAAAATGGTGTGATTGAACCCAAAACAGAACTTGAACAAGATATTTATCTGATAAATCTGTATATCAAATTTCATTTCGGTATGTGCAAAGGTTGTGAAGTAATTGATGAATAGAAACTACAAATAATTAAATATTTTCTAAGTCAAAGGGGCATCACTTTGTCAAAAATAGTGCGATCATATCCAAAACATAATTTGATCTAGATATTCATGTGATATGTCTGTATACCAAATTTCATTTCAGTATGTGCAACTGCTGCAAAGAAAATGAATGGAAACTAAGTGGACCGACAGACAGACCGACCGACCGACAGACAGCAGCAAAGCAATATGCCCTCCCTTCTTCAAAGGGGGGCATAATTAAATATCATACTTGTACACAAAAAATCTGAATTTGTAAGTAGGGCATATTTTAAATCAAATCTAAAGTGTATTACAAGTAGTAGAAATTTTGAAAGTAGAATGCATAAAGTTGTGCACTCACTGAATAGGGGTCATGAAAACTCAACATTAGAACTGTGTAAATCGGTAGGGGCACCTGTTGTAAAAGGAAGTAGAGTGGTCCATCATCTAAAACAACAACAACATTACTTTAAAATGAAACAATAACTTTTTAAATATAAATCTCAAAGAAAATACTATAAATCTCAATAATATTAGCTGTATGATAAAAATTCTAAAGAGTATGCTTCCATTAAATCATTAACAGATCAAAAATTAAAAAGGAAGCTTACAATATGTTGCTATGTTTTATTTATAATGTATGTTTCTTCTCAACTGTGTAAATGGGTAAAATGTAGACATGTAAATAATGAATTATCATTCCCTTACCAATGAAACCAGAGGGGACTATAGGTTTCCTCCGGGTCTGTCCATCCAAAGGTACAAATTAAGGTATGTTACAAGTGATTGGTAGAAATACAGGTATACAGGTGTCCAAACTCTCTGTTGATAACCAAACTGCATCCTGCATTGTAGATCTGCCATTATTGATCTTAAACGGAGGAGACTACTCCTGAAATCAGAGAAATTGTACATTGTTGTTAAAAAATGAGAGTTACCTTTTTTTCTTTAGGTCTCACACAAGGTAATAATTTCACAACATATTGATTTATAGCTTTCAATTAAATCAATTTATTGACTATAGACTTGAAGCAACAAATTCATGAAAAAGAAAATAAAGATTTATTCTTAAACAAAAATTTGAAATCAGAATCTAAAAATACACTTTATGCAGCTATAAAGAAAGAAATTTGACTGTAAACAACATCCTTACCCCAAAATACTCGTGGGTTTTACATGTTGACAAACAGCCTAAACACCATCCAGGAATCTGCTTCATGTTCACCTGCAAAAAAAATTCAGTGGAGTAATTCTGCTAAAAATATGATATTCCTAGTTTGAGTCTAAATGAATACTGTAGGCCTCAAAAAAAGATGCCAAAAATGAAAATAATCAAAATACTGTATAGGGGATTAATTTCACGGGTTGTAATTTTCACGTTTTTCTCTCGTCTGACATGTTTGCGGATTCTTGAATTCGCGGAATTGGTATATAATAAAAGTTGCTTCCCTTGTCTACATCCGTTTAATCCATACTGGTCATAGCTACATGTAAACAACATAAATCAGCGTAATGTCTTTATTTCATGAACAGGGTAGGTTAAAATAAAATTGTTAGATTTAATATTAATAATTCATTAAAACAAGTGCAGTTATTAAAAGTTCTTCATTTTTGTCAAATGACTTTCCTATAGATGCTATTATGATGAGTGCATGTGCACCCAGGATCTTCAATTCAATTAACGTGGCAAAAAACTAAAAACGAAAAATAAATGTGCTTATGTAGTTCGACGAAATAATATCCTTCAACATCTTTAGTAAGTTTGATATTTATTTGAATGATTTTTTAAAACCAAAATGTCGATAAAAACCAAATTTGAATATGTTTTGATTGAGGACAAACACAATTTATTATCTGCTGATTTGAATTAAAGTAAAGCGTGATAATTAAATGACAAGTACTACTCGTAATTACTAAAATGGCCAATTATGTACATGCATATCAACCTATTGTAGTTTTTTCTCAAATTTCCAAATAAAACATGGAGATTATTGAAAATTCACAGTTTCTTGAATTCACAGATTTATTAACACCGTAAATATAGCGAATATTAACAACGCGAGTTATTCACCCCTATACAGTAGTCTCTTTACATATATAATTACAATTGACAAAGTTAATTTTGATTGGCTTTTTCCTTGCATAAGACCTAATATAGCTATAAGAAGGGTGTCAGTACAGATCAAATTATGCCTGAATCAACACCAGTCCCGTATCTTATGCACTGTCAAAGACTATGGTAATTATCTAAAAACTTTTCCCGTAAAAATGTAGTACCTTTGGCACTGATCATCAGGCAGATGTATTTGGACTTGATTGGTTTAAATGGCTTCTATCCTCCGGAATGTAGTACTTTCTGGACATCACCTGGACTTGGGGTCCCTCCAGGATCTAAAATATATTCTTCTTTCTTATAATTCATGAAATGATGGATTACTGCATATGCAGAAGTTTTAGCAGGGACCTATTTCAATATATATAGCAATATTTAAGATTGAAGTTTTGGTATTACTTATGAAGTTGAGATAGCTAAATTTGAACACAACTAACAATACATTCCACTTACAATTTACATACTATTTTGTATCTAGGCATTATTAAATTGATAAAATTTGAATCTTATTTCTAATATTAATCATAATATCTTAATTGATTGCCTTTAACTTTACAGAAAAAGTCAATTTGCAAGAAAAAATTTAACCGCATAAAACTTCATGTTCTAGGTATTCAGAACTTCCTTATTATTAGACAGAAACATACTGGCAAAAACTGGGTATGGCTTTATCTTCTTGGACAGGGGATGCTCACTCCTCCATGACACCTGATCCCATCTCTGGTGTTTTGGAGGTCCTTGTTGGCTCTTGATCTGCCTCCGATTTGTATTGTTTATCTGGATCGACTTTTGAGCTTGAATACTTTTCTTTATCTCCATGTCTAATATATTCCGTTTTCTTTGCCTTTTCTTCCACAGTAATGGCATTATGTCTTAGATAAATTATAATAATTTGAACATAATATAACATCACACATCCTAGATTCACTTCGACTTTGATGGTTGTCTTTGTTTAAACAGTGGCTGACATTTACAGTTTTCTTTCAAGGGCACCTATATATGTAATAATTTTCTCCACTCAGTGGTATATCAATTTTTAGTAAACTCATATAATGCACAGAAAATGCTTATTCAGAGTACAAATTATTATGCTATATTCCAATCAAATGTCAAATATACATTCCAATAATCTTAGATCATGTGTGCATAAAAATAATGTGTGCAATATAAATTATAAATTTAGTATGTGATCAGATATCAGTACATGTATATCATAATCAACAGTTTAATTATAACCCTAATGCTAATTCTTAATTTTGTCACAATGGTAATTATGAAGTACAAGATCAGATTTACATATATATATATAAACTTCAAAGTCAAGTCAGGAAGAGTTACAAGTGTCAAATAAGAAAATAGTTACTGAAAGCTGAGCTAGGCCAATATCTTCTTAGCAAACAGAAACAGCTGTATCAGTGAGTCAACATTTTATTGTGATGGACATAATTTTTCTTAAACTTTATTATAAGTATTAACATGAGAACAACACTTCTTATCAATAAATTTCCAACATGATGAAAATATGGACATTCCATTACATAAAGAAATTCATCCTAAAGCATTTCAATTACAAATTAATTAAATTACATATTCTTAAAGATCTACCAGTGTCAATTGGAAGTTTGAGGTTACAAGTTTAAAATTTAAATTAATTGTTAATACAATTCATAAATATTTTTATCTATGCTCAAAATTATTCCAATCTTGTAAAAAATTGACCTAATAGTATTTCTTTCATTATGATAATTAAGATTTTATCTGTGTAATACATGTACTGAATGAAATTTTGATTCATCCACACATAAGACAGACCACACAAAATCAAGATATCTCTTAAAATACATTTCAACCATGAGTGCCCAAATAAATCTTCAGAAAGCAATTATGTATGTCAATGTACTCTCATGTAACGTAAAAAAATTAGCCCAATAAGTAATCATTCGTAACTTTGTGTGTATTATTAAACTTTAGAATACTGCCCAGTTTCCCCATACACAAAATTTTTTGGAGTACTTCACTTAACAATTGTAATACAAATTTCTAAAGTCTTAAGTGTATCTTTTCTATGATAACAATGTTTTTGTAGCCCCATACTCCACACCTGTACAACAAAATTGGGCTTATATTTTACTCCCATCAAAATGTTCTATTTGACAATCTAATAGCAAATTGAAACATCTAATTTTTCTTAAAGTATTTTGTACAAGATTTTTGAAGCTTGTTTAGATTAATGTGTTTTTGTACTTCTGCAGAAGCCCTGCAAGACAGAACAATACCTAGAGGTATTCAATTGATTTACAATTTCAATTGGTGCTTCTCTGCACATTTTTTTTAAGGGGGGGGAGTCGTTGTTGGTTTAAGGAGAATTCTTTCTCTAAAAATAATTACTATCTTTGTCTGTTAAGTTCTTGATGAAAAAAAACATTATGTAGTTACTGTCTTGAACCTGAATAGCAAAACAATCTATAAAAATTAAATCCAATTTAATGAGAAAATTGATCATTATTACTGCTTTGAACCTAGAAAAAAAATACAATTACAAAATGTGTCTAAACTATTAAGAGAAAATATATGTATGTTATATTGCTTTGAACCTGAAAACAAAAGACACGATCTATGAAAATAAGTTCCGACATCTATGAAAAAATACAAAAATTATATCTCTTGAAGCTAAAAAACAAAAACACACAATCTATAAAAATTAGTTCAATTTTAATGAAAAATACATTTATTACTGTCCTAAACCTAAAAACAAAGCACAAAGAATTAGTTTCAATTTTTAGGTGAAAAAAAAACAACATTATATTTAATTATTTGTCTTGAACCTGATTACAAAAACACAATGCAAACTAGTTCAAAAACTTCTATTAGAAAATACATTGATTTACTGTCTTTTAACCTGAAAATAAAATCTAAGAAAATAAGTTCCAATTGCAAAGAGGAAAAACATTAGTAACTGTCTTGAACTTGAAAAATAAAACAAAAAATGTAAGTTCCAAAATCAATGAAAAATAAATTATAATTTCTGTCTTGAACCTGTAAGACAAAACACACAATCTTTAAAAAAGTGTTTCAATATTGAAAGTAAATTAATTATCCATCTTCAACATGGAAAAAAACAAAATCTTTGAAAACATCTACTAGCAAAACATTAATTATTGTCTTGAACCTGAAAAATGAAACACATGATTTAGGCAAATTAGTTTCATTTTCTAGGAGAAAATACTTGTT
>PRKT01000154.1:552632-571580 GCA_003671525.1 Saccostrea glomerata | reverse complement strand
CAGAGTAGCACCAATTGAAATTGTAAATCAACTGAATACCTCTAGGTATTGTTCTGTCTTGCAGGGCTTCTGCAGAAGTACAACAACACAATAATCTAAACAAGCTTCAAAAATCTTGTACAAAATACTTTAAGAAAAATTAGATGTTTCAATTTGCTATAAGATTGTCAGATAGAACATTTTGATGGGAGTAAAATATAAGCCCAATTTTGTTGTACAGGTGTGAAGTATGGGGCTACAAAACATTGATATCATAGAAAAGGTACACTTAAGACTTTAGAAATTTGTATTACAATTGTTAAATGCAGTACTCCAAAAAATTTTGTGTATGGGGAAACTGGGCGGTATTCTAAAGTTTAATAATATGCACGAATGATTATTTATTGGGCTAAATTTTTTATGTTACATGAGAGTACATTGACATACATAATTGCTCTCTGAAGATTTATTTGGGCACTCATGGTTGAAATGTATATTAAGAGATATCTTGATCTTGTGTGGTCTGTCTTATGTGTGGATGAATCAAAATTTCATTCAGTATTACATGGATAAAATCTATTATCATAATGAAAGGAATACTATTAGGTCAATTTTTTTTTTTACAAAATTGGCATAATTATGAGCATGATAAAAATATTTATGAATTGTATTAACAATTAATTTAAATTTTAAACTTGTAACCTCAAACTTCCAATTGACACTGGTAGATCTTTAAGAATATGTAATTTGATTAATATGTGATAAAAATGCTTCAGGGATGAATTTTATTATGTAATGGAATGTCAATATTTTCATCATGTTGGAAACTTATTGATAAGAAGTGTTGTTCTCATGTTAATACTTAAAATAACGTTTAAGAAAAATTATGTCCATCACAATAAATTTTTGATTCACTGATAAAGCTGTCTTTGTTTGCTAAGAAGATATTGGCCTTGCTCAGCTTTCAGTAACTATTTTCTTATTTGACACTTGTAACTCTGCCTGACTTGACTTTGTAGTTTATACATGTATAAATCTGATCTTGTACTTCATAATTACCATTGTGACAAAATTAAGAATTAGCATTAGGGTTATAATTAAACTGTTTATTATGATATACATGTACAGATATCTGATCACATACTAAATTTATAATTTATATTGCACACATTATTTTTATGCAAACATGATCTAAGATTATTGGAATGTACATTTGACATTTAATTGGAATATAGCATAATAAATTGTACTCTGAATAAGCATTTTCTGTGCATTATATGAGTTAACTAAAAATTGATATACCACTGAGTGGAGAAAATTAGGTGCCCTTGAAAGAAAACTGTAAATGTCGGCCACTGTTTAAACAAAGACAACCATCAAAGTCGAAGTGAATCTTGGATGTGTGATGTTATATTATGTTCAAATTATTATAACTTATCTAAGACATAATGCCATTACTGTGGAAGAAAAAGGCAAAAAAAAAACAGAATATATTAGACATGGAGATAAAGAACAGTATTCAAGCTCAAAAGTAGATCCACATAAATAATACGAATCAAGGGCAGATCAAGAGCCAACATGGACCTCCAAAACACAGGAGATGGGTTCAGGTGTCATGGAGGAGTGAGCATCCCCTGTCCAAGAAGATAAAGCCATACCCAGTTTTTGCCAGTATGTTTCTGTCTAATAATAAGGAAGTTCTGAATACCTAGAACATGAAGTTTTTATGTAGTTAAATTTATCTTGCAAATTGACCTTTTCTGTAAAGTTAAAGGCAATCAATTGAGATATTATGATTAATATTAGAAATAAGATTCAAATTTTATCAATTTAATGATGCCTATATGCAAATAGTATGTAAATTGTAAGTGGAATGTATTATTATTTATGTTCAAATTTAGCTATCTCAACTTCATAAGTAATACCAAAACTTCAATCTTAAATATTGCTATATGTATTGATATAGGTCCCTGCTAAAACTTTTGCATATGCAGTAATCCATCATTTCCTGAATTACGAGACAGAAGAATATATTTTAGATCCTGGAGGGACCCCAAGTTCAGGTGAAGTTCAGAAAGTACTACATTCCGGAGGACAGAAGCCATTTAAACCAATCATGTCCAAATACATCTGCCTGATGATCAGTGCCAAAGGTACTACATTTTTACGGGAAAAGTTTTTAGATAATTACCATAGTCTTTGACAGTGCATAAGATACAGGACTGGTGTTGATTCAGGCATAATGTGATCTGTACTGACACATATCTTATAGCTATATAGGTCTTATGCAAGGAAAAAGCCAATCAACTTTGTCAATTGTAATTATATAATATGTAAAGAGACTACTGTATAGGGGTAAATAACTCGCGTTGTTAATATTCGCTATATTTACGGTGTTAATAAATCTGTGAATTCAAGAAACTGCGTGAACAAATTTTCAGGTGAACATGAAGCAGATTCCTGGATGGTGTTTAGGCTGTTTGACAACATGTAAAACCCACGGGTATTTTGGGGTAAGGATGTTGTTTACAGTCAAATTTCTTTCTTTATAACTGCATAAGGTGTATTTTTAGAGTCTGATTTCAAATTTTTGTTTAAGAATAAATCTTCATTTTCTTTTTCATTAATTTGTTGCTTCAAGTCTAAAGTCTACATTTTACCCATTTACACAGTTGAAAAGAAACATGCATTATAAATAAAACATAGCAACATATTGTAGCTTCCCTTTTAATTTTTGATCTGTTGATGATTTAATGGAAGCATACTCTTGAATTTTTATCATACAATTCATATTATTGAGATTTATAGTATTTCCTTTGAGATTTATATTTAAAAAGTTAATGTTTCATTTTAAAATAATTTTGTTGTTTTTAGATGATGGACCACTCTACTTCCTTTTACAACAGGTGCCCCTTCAGATTCACAAAGTTCCAGTGTTGAGTTTCCATGGTGGGATACATTTTCACTCAGTGAGTGTACAACTTTATGTATTCTACTTTCAAAATTTCTACTACTTGTAATACATTTTGGATTTCATTCTAAATATGCCCTATTTACAAATTCAGATTTTTTGTGTACAAGTATGATATTTAATTATGCCCCCCTTTGAAGAAAGGAGGGCATATTGCTTTGCTGCTGTCTGTCGGTCGGTCTGTCTGTCGGTCCACTTAGTTTCTGTTCATTTCCTTTGCAACAGTTGCACATACTGAAATGAAATTTGGTATACAGACATATCACATGAATATCTAGATCAAATTATGTTTTGGATACGATCGAACTATTTTTGACAGAGTGATGCCCTTTTGACTTAGAAAAGTTTGAATTATTTGTAGTTTCTGTTTATTAATTACTTCACAACCATTACACATGCGGAAATGAAATTTGATATACAGATTTATCAGATAAATATCTTGTTCAAGTTCTGTTTTGGGTTTAATCACACCATTTTTGACAGAGTAATTCCCTTTTGGACCTAGAAAAGTTCCATTGGAGGGAGGGGGGCATGAGTGTTTTACGAACATCTCTTGTTCTTTCAATATTACTTGGTCCTAAAATCAAATTTATACAGTATTTTAACAAACATTTAATTGTCATCTTCTGTCATGTATAATTCAAAGTCACTAGGCAACATGAAAATTGTTTTACAGTCCACAACAGAAAAAGGAGTAAAGTTGACAGGACTTTCCACATTGTCTTTGGTAGCTGCAGCTTACAATAGAGCCAACTGCAGTAGACATAGCAATTTCTTCATCAAAGGTAAGTCTACGGAGAAGTATTTGTAGCAATTCTAGCTCATAGTCTTGCATGGAACCTAATCAGGTCTAAGGTAACTCTTCTCGACACAGATTCTCTCATTGCTTTGGTTCTTCCTGGAAACATGTGACTGCTGAATGCAGCCTTAGCAGTCTGTTTTCCAAGTCTGTCACATCTTTTTCCTATTGGATATTTTACTTGAAAAGGTGTTAACGGTTATCTAACAACAAAACTTTATGATAAACGTGATGAATTTAACTTTTTAATCATCAATTTCCCTTACTTACACAGCAATATACCTTCATCACCTGCGAAAGGGTTTAAAATCTCTCAGTTGATTTGCTACGCAAATATGTACAATTTCTAAAACATTAACGGTAAATTATTGACAAGTTGCTGATGAAACAAAAATATCAGCAGTCTCATTTAAGTTATTTTGTAAGTTTTAAGGTTGATACAATGACATTAACTATCATAACTTAAATAATACTGCGATAGGTTTGTCTAACAATTTTCCTGCTCTGCAGATATCCTTGGAGGTCCATGAGTCGTAACCCTTAAATGAGCTAATGTCCAGTTTCAAAATAAATTTGAGATACTGTTTCCTTTTGTAAGTCATACTTTAGTTGTAAATATTTTTTCTTCCAATTAAACTGATAGTTTTAAAAAATCTAAAAAAAAAAACAGCTGTGTGGGATTTAATGAGGAGCTTTAAAAAGTTTTATTGTTTTTTATTATGCTAATACAGTTTAAAGTTGCAAATCTTTTTATTTTCTGGTATTATGAGGAATACATATTTTTATGTGAATTGTCACAGTACACTTTTCCTGTATAAATAAGACCCCTTTTTTTCGGCCTTATCAATGCTGCGATTTTCCCATTCTTTTAGAGTCAAAGAATTGATGCAATTCTTTAAGATTTACATTCATGTGTCCTAAATGTTTTTCAGATGCACCAGATGCAGCGGCACTCTCTCCATCACTGGTGAAATGGGATATGACTAGTGGAAGGTCATCACTTTGTAACCTGCCATTACAATTAGCAGCCTTGTTGTCATCTAATCCCTTTAATTCTCATCTCCAATGGTGGTATACGGTGGAATGGTTGCAGTGCAGTTTTGGTTCCCTGGGCAGGTAACTTTGTTTCCTTTGCTTCATATGTGTGTGCCTTTCTTTAATAGTGCATTCCCACAGAATACTTCCACAACATTTTTCCTCTGAGTTACATTTTCACGGAAGGTACAAGTCACTTGGATGGCAGCTTGGAATTTGATTTATCCAATGGCTTTAAAGGTGACATGAATGTACCGGGCATATACTTACACTCTTATGGGGGAGGGTATCAAGTAGGCCACATTTTACATTGAGTCCTTGAATGTTCGGCCTTATTTTCTTTATATTAATTGGCAATAATTTTAACCACTTTGTTGCAGGTCTATTGGCAGTTGATGCTGTTTCAATATTTGCACCAAGAAGCATACCATGCATACCTTCTGTTGTAACACTGGTACCCAGGTGACTGACAGTCATGGCCTTATTCGACTGTGCAGATCTTCGTCCCCTGCCAGATCTTCTCACCTCTTTGTAGCTAAGCTTTTCTCGGTGACTGGTATAGTGGCACTTCTTACATTGGATGGAAAGGATCCATGCCAGGCCTCCTTTTTCCTTCCCTTGCTGATTCCAGTCAAGTAGACCATCACAGTCTGGAAACTTATGTGAGTTTTCTTTAAATGCATTGTTCCAGATTTAGCAGTCTTTTCTTGATGAAGTACTTTGTATAATTTCCAGGGATATGCCTTTGTTGTACAATCTTCATTTCATGTGCACTAGGTGCCTCGGCTCTTCAAAAGACATCTATAACTGCAAACATTCAATTTTTCTGTGGCCTTACAATGTCCTGAAACTCTTTTTATACCCCCGATCCGAAGGAGAGGGGGGTATGCTTTTTTACCCTTGTGTGTGTGTCTGTCTGTCTGTGTGTCTGTGTGTCTGTATGTCCGTGTGTCCGTCCGTAACAAATTTTTGTCACAGTTTTCTCAGCAACTATTCATTGTAAATGCTTGAAATTTTCAAACAATCTTCTCTGAGGCATGCCATATGGTGGGATACATTTTCACTAAAATTCAATGTCAACTTCCTGTTTGTGTGTCTCTCAGTTTCATACATGGCAAATTTTCGTCGCAGTTTTCTCAGCAATTGCTCATTGTAGATGCTTGAAATTTTAACACAATCTTCTCTGAGGCATGCCATGTGATGGGATACATTTTCACTCAAATCGGACATCAACTTCCTGTTTGTCTGTGTGTTTGTCTGTTTCATACATAACAAATTTTCGTCACAGTTTTCTCATTAGTTATTCATAGCGGATGCTTGAATTTTTTTTACACTCTTTGTTGAGGCATGTTATTATGGTGGCATTATATTTGATATGAATCTGATGTCATCTTCATATTTTTCTTTGCATCTGCCTGTAATTGAACTTATTTATATTAACATGATAGTGCTTATTTACATCAGAGTGGGGGTATTACTAGTGAGCATTGGCTCACAGATTTCTTGTTTACTTAGTCTTCTTATGGGAACAAGACATTTGACTGGATTGGTAGTCCCTTTATTCTTCTGGCCTACAAGAATATTTCAAAATATTTTGATGCTTTAAAGCTCAATTTCAATGGAAAAATTTAACAATTTATTTTTATTTTTCAATTTTTGGTAAAATTTTCAGGCCTTCAGTATTGAATTTGGACTCGTGTACTAGGAATATCATAAATGTAGCAAATTATGATACTGAATTAAAGGAAACTCTTTTTTTAAGGTGTGCATGATGTAACTTCCTAGATGGTGTGTAGGCTGTTTATCAACATGTGAAATCAATGTGTATTTCAGGTTGGTATGTTTATACTGTCAATTTTTTTTTCTTAAAAGCCACATGAGGCATTTATTATGCCCCCTTCAAAGAAGGAAGGGCATATTATTGCTTTGCTGCTGTCGGTCTGTCTGTCGGTACACTTTCTGTTCATTTTCTTTGCAACCATTGCACATACTGAAATGAAATTTGGTATACAGGTATATCAAATGAATATCTAGATCAAGTTATGTTTTGGATAAGAACGCAAGACCACTATTACTTCCTTGTGTGAGAACTGAAAAGGAGCAGATATCTCTCATTTTGACTACAATTTCTCTGATTTCAGGAGTAGAAGATCAATAATGCACAACATACAATGTGGCATGCAGTCTGGTCATCAACGGAGAGTTTTGACACCCGTATACCTGTATTCTACCAGTCATCTTTGTAGCCTTTGTTGTGTTAATCAGACAGGTAAGAAAAAGAGTTAATAAAATTAAATCAATTAAGCTATGTAGTGATATATAGTGAAATTATTTCTTTGTTTGAGACATAAATGCAATCTTGTAGCACTCTCCCTTGGGAATTTGGCAAAATCCCTGATCCATGTAAACCTTGAATTTGCTTATATGGAAGATTAATTCATATTTAAACTTTGAATTTCAAATTGACCTTTGATATACTGTAGATCATATATGAATTATTTTTCAAGGTTCTTTTTATCATTTCAGGGTTTAGGTGAAAGTGGTCTGTCACTGAGTCAACAATTACTGTAGCCAATAGTTGGTGCCATTCACAAGCAGAATAATATACATAAAGCCTGAACATCCATCATGTTTGATCTTAAACTACCAGACTATCAGGTAATATGTTTATTAATGATTGTTATTTTGGCAAAAAAGTGTTGTTTCTGTCTTGGTCTATCATTAACATTAGCTAATTTATTTACTTTGTATTTGAAATACAACTGTCATGTATAGTAACAAAAATTATTTGAATTTTTCTAGTCTTAAAACATTCTTGTATGTAAAATGAGGATGTTTCTATCATTATCATTATATATTTCCATTTCTAATTTTCTTCTCTGTGATAACTCTTTGAAAGTTTTGGGAGTATATTCTTGATAATTCTGCCGGCATGTAAATTAGGCAGGTCGATAGGTCAGCAGCTAAGGAGGCCTAATACGCATGCAAATCTCGTGCGAATCTGTCTCTGTGTCTGACGCTAAGGAGGCCAAATATGCATGTAAATCTCGTGCGGCTGCCTTTGTGTTTGACGTCAGTGTGCGAAGACTATTGAATTTGGCATGGAAGTCCTCGTGTAATTTAAATCGATTAGTCTACTTTTTTAATGTCTAAGTCTACAATTTTATTTCACTATGAAATGGAAATATAAGGAATCACTGTCTAGTTTTGAGAGTATGCCAGGGACATCAACAATAGTGGGAAACAAGGGATAATTTTAGCATAACGGGCTTCGCCCGTTATGCAAATTATCCCATGTTTCCCACTATTGTTGATGCCCTGGCATACTCTCAAAACTAGACAGTGATTCCTTAAATATACCCTGAAAATTTGTACTTTAAATATACATAAAGTATCATAGTAAAAATATAATGGGATTCATTGTATTTCTATAGTATTTGACAACTGGAGCCTTGCCTTGTATTACTCAAACGTGAGCTATGGGGATAGAGTCCAGAGATGTTTTCCCTATGGATGTGTTTCAAAGAACTCTGATGGACCTTGGAGCAGTGTCAGTTATGGGAGATAATTTCACTTCTTGTGTTTTTACAAAAGTTTCCATGTGACGTAGAGATGGACTCAGGATATTTTCTTGCTACCCATGTTTTTCCAAGATTTTCCATGTGGCCTGAAGCAGGACAAACTACCAGGAATACTATGTGAAGGATCCTTTATAGTATTTGGATGGTTGTGGGAATTTGATGTATTATTGTAGTGTATAACCATGACATTTTTCATTATATATGTAGGATAATAGAAGAATTCATTTTGCTAGATAATTGTTTAAGAATACTTAAGCTTACTGTTTTATCTGAACGAGACAGAATCTTTAAGAGAGCATTTTTTTTATTTTTTTTTTATCTAAAAAGTATTGAGGTTTAAATTATACTTTTTTCCTTTTACTTAAATTTCCTTTTTGAAGTTTATTGTATTCTTAAGATTGAGTCAATATTTATTTGTATGTCTTTGTTTTAAACAATTTTTGTATACGTGTATAAAGTTTTTTTTTTAGATATATTATTTAAGCTGAACAACGGTGGAGGTTTTTTTAATTTGCTGAACGCTGAAAAGAAACTAATTTTAGCTTATTATCGCCTTAGATTGTGTCTATACATAAGAAATATAGGTAAATGTTGGAGGTTTTTTTTTCCTTAGACATGTATTTGTATCATCACTTGTCTAAATTTTAAAAAGTTAAAAACAGGAGTTTTTTTTTTAAAATCAGTGCTTGATCACAAAAAATATATTTAATACAAGGAAGGTTTTTAGTGCTTACCTGAATATTTGAGTTTAAAAGTAAGGGATATATTTAGCACTTGTCTGAATATTTAAGTTATAAAAAAAAATAGGGAGGTACATGTATTTAAGTTAAAAAATAGGAAGTTATTTAGCGCTTGTCTGAATATTAAGATTTAAATGTGACTGAGGTGTTTGAATATTTAAAAAAAAAATGAGGGAGGTATTAAGCGCTTGTCTGAATATTTAGATTTAAATGTGACTGAGGTATTCACTGCTTGTTTGAATATTTTTAAAAGATGAGGGAGGTAACTAGTGCTTGTCTGAATATTTAACTTTAAAAAATAAGGGAGGTACATCTATTTAGTTTCTTGCCTGAATATTTAGATTTAAAGTGAGATAATTAATTTGTGCTTGCCGAAATATTCAAGTTTTAAAATGATTGAGATAGTTTTTGCCTGAATATTTAACTAATAAAGGAGGGAGGTTGTTATTACATGTATTTTCCTGTATTAGCTTTAGAAGTTTTAAACTAGGGAGGTACATTGAACTTGCTTGAATATTTTTTTTAAGTTTTAAAAGGAGGGAGGAATTAAGTGCTTGCCTGACATTTACTATGGAAATTTTATATGAGGGAGGTATTGAGTGCTTGCCTGACTTTTACTATGGAAATTTTATGCGAGGGAGGTATTGAGTGCTTGCCTGACATTTAATATGGAAATTTTATATGAGGGAGGTATTTATTGCTAAATATTTATTTAAAAAAACAGTGGTATTTATTACTTGCCTGAATTATTCAGTTTCAAAATGAGGGAAGCATTTAGTGCTCTTTTGAATGTTTAACTTTAAAAAAAAAATAAGGAAGGTAGTTAGTTTTTGCCAGAATATTTAATTTTAAAACGGGCGGGGTTGTTAGTGTTTACCTGTATTTACAAAGAAATTTTAAATGAGGGAGATTTTGAGTTCTTGCCTGAAATTTACTAGGCCTATAGAAGTGTTGAAATAGGATTTATTTTGCCTGTATATGTAAGTTTTAAGATGAGAGAGGCAGTGTTGCGCCTGCACGAAGATGAAGGAATCTGTAAAGAAAATGTCACACTTCCACAAAAAAATTTAATGAGCAAGTTATATTTTTAGAAAGGTTAGTAGAAAGGGTAATTTCTGTGGCTTGAATTGCTTGCAGTGTTTTCTGCTTTTTTGTTCATTTATTGGCAAAACTATTTTTTTCTTTTCAAACAGAAAATTCTATGAAAAATTTAGTCAAAGAAAGCTTTGAAGATGACGAACAGTGAATGATCCAAGACAAAAAAAATGTAATCAATACAAATTTTTAAATAAGGCCTCAAACAAGGATCACAGGAAATCCCAGCTGTGGGATCAGGTGCCTTGGAGGACTAAGCATCCCATAACGATCCGGTCACACCTGTTACTAACATAATGTAATGATCAGAGAGATGGAATATTCCGTGCTCAGTTTCAGTATCAAACAAAGCTGAAATAGTTCAGTTAAAATAACCACAGAAATTATCCATTGTATGATATTTTTATGGTAGATATTCTGTCTTTCTTCTTCCTTTCTCTTTTTATTTTTTTTTTCTAAAGCTTGCAGAAGCAGATCTTTTTTCTTCTGACTATCCCCCTTTTTTAACAAAAGGTATTTTTTTAAAAATATTTCTTATTAATTCAAACGACAATTAATAATATACTATCTCTTCTTTCTTTCTCTTATTATATTTTTTTTTACAGAAACGTTCTTATTTCTCTTTTCTTTCTTTTTTTTAATTAGGAGTTGTTTTTTTAATTTTAAGATAGTTTTATTTTTTATGATATGATTTAGTTTTAATTTATTTTCTTATGGCAAGGACGCTTCGTTTAAAAGCTTTAATCAGAAGAAATATCCCTTTTTTCTCATTATTTCATAATAAGAGATATCTCAACGGCTTTCACAACCTCCCTATTATAACTCATTGTAACTTTCAGTGTTTGTCAGTAAGTTATCTAAGTTGTTGTATTTTTGTAATAGTACTGAAGTGATTAGTAATTTTCCTCATTTTTTTTTCAGAGAAATTGTATTTAACTGAAAGTAAAATAGTTATTTTCCATACAACGGGTAATTTCTGTGGCTTATGTCGTTTGCATTTTTGCCCTGTTTAATTCATTTCAATGGTAGTGTCGTTGCTTTGTAAAGCAGAAAATTCTATGAAAAAATTTAGTCAAAGAAAGTTTTGAAGATGACGAACAGTGAATGATCCCAAATAAAAACTGTAATCAATACAGATCTGTATATAAGGCATAAAACAAGGATCACAGGAAATCAGAGCTGTGGGATCAGGTGCCTTGGAGGACTAAGCATCCCATAACGATCCCGTCACACCTGTTACTAGCATAATGTAATGATCAGAGAGATGGAATATTCCGTGCTCAGTTTCATTATCAAACAAAGCTGAAATAGTTCAGTCATAATAACCACAGAAATTATCCATTGTATGGTATTTTATAGTAGATATTCTGTCTTTCTTCTTCCTTTCTCTTTTTATTTTTTTTTTCAAAAGCTTAAAGAAGCAGATCTTTTTTCTTCTGACTATCCCCCTTTTTTTTTTAAATAATGGTATTTTTTTTTAATATTTCTTATTAATTCAAATGACAATTATTTATATTCTATCTCTTCTTTCTTTCTCTTATATATTTTTTTTTACATAAACGTTCTTATTTTTCTTTTCTTTCTTTTTTTCTAATTAGATGTTGTTGTTTTTTTTTTAATTTTGAGACAGTTTTTTTTTTTTATCATATGATTTAGTTTTAATTTATTTTCTTATGGCAAGGACGCTTCGTTTAAAAGCTTTTATCAGAAGAAATATCTTTTTTTCTCATTATTTCATAATTAGAGATATCTCAACGGCTATCACAACCTCCCTTTTATAACTCATTGTAACTTTCAGTGGTTGTCATAAAGTTATCTAAATAGTTGTATTTTTGTAATGATAATGATGTTTAAAAAGCAGTAGTGATAAGTAATTTTCCTCATTTTTTTTCAGAGGAATTATTTTTAACTGAAGACATCTCATGGATTTTAAAAACCTCCCTGTGTACCTTATTATTGCTATGACCATTAAAATGTCTGGCTCGAGAGAAACAAATGAAGTCTAACTTGCTCAGATTTTTTTTCTTTAATGAGCACATTATCTTTTTATAAGGGTAGTTATTTTCCATACAACGGGTAATTTCTGTGGATCATGTTTTTGCATTTTTGCCCTTTTTAATTCATTTCAATGGTAGTGTCGTTGCTTTGTAAAGCAGAAAATTCTATGAAAAAATTTAGTCAAAGAAAGTTTTGAAGATGACGAACAGTGAATGATCCCAAATAAAAACTGTAATCAATACAGATCTGTATATAAGGCATAAAACAAGGATCACAGGAAATGGGAGCTGTGGGATCAGGTGCCTTGGAGGACTAAACATCCCATAACGATCCGGTCACACCTGTTACTAGCATAATGTAATGATCAGAGAGATGGAATATTCCGTGCTCAGTTTTAGTATCAAACAAAGCTGTAATAGTTCAGTCATAATAACCACAGAAATTATCTATTGTATGGTATTTTTATGGTAGATATTCTGTCTTTCTTCTTCTTGCTTTCTATATATTTTTTTTTCTAAAGGTCAAAGAAGCAAGGTTTTTTCTTCTGTCTATCCCCCTTTTTTTTAAGGTAATTTTTTTTATATATTCCTTATTAATTCAAATGACAATTATTTATATACTATCTCTTCTTTCTTTCTCTTATATATTTTTTTGCATAAACGTTTTTATTTCTCTTTTCTTTCTTTTTTTCAATTAGGAGAATTTTTTTTTAATTTTAAGTTTTATTTTTCTCTCATATAACTTAGTTTTAATTTACACATTTATTTTCTTATGGCAAGGACGGCTTTGTTTAATATGCAGTAGTGATAAGTAATTTTCCTCATTTTTTTCAGAGGAATTATATTTAACGGAAGACATCTCATGGATTTTAATAACCTCCCTATGTACCTTATTATAGCTATGAACATTAAAATGTCTGGCTTGAGAGAAACATATGAAGTCACACTTGCTCAGATTTTTTTCTTAAATGAGCTCGTTATCTTTTTATAAGGGTAGTTATTTTCCCTACAACAGGTAATTTCTGTGGCTCATGTCGTTTACATTTTTTCCCTTTTTAATTTATTCCATTGGTAATACTGTTGCTTTTTAAAGCAGAAGATTCTATGAGAAATTGAGTAAATGAATGTTTTGAAGATGACGAACAGTGAATGATCCAAAATAAGAATTGTAATCAATACAAATCTGTAAATAAGGCATAAAACAAGGATCACAGGAAATGACAGCTGTGGGATCAGGTGCCTTGGAGGACTAAACATCCCATAACGATCCGGTCACACCTGTTACTAGCATAATGTAATGATCAGAGAGATGGAATATTCCGTGCTCAGTTTCAGTATAAAACAAAGCTGTAATAGTTCAGTCATAATAACCACAGAAATTATCCATTGTATGGTATTTTTATGGTAGATATTCTGTCTTTCTTCTGCCTTTCTCGTTCTATTTTTTTTTTCTAAAGCTTAAAGAAACAAATCTTTTTTCCTTCTGTCTATCCCCCTTTTTTAACTAAAGGTATTTTTTTTAATATTTCTTATTATTTCAAATGACAATTTTTTATATACTATCTCTTCTTTCTTTCTCTTATATATTTTTTTTACATAAACATTCTTATTTCTCTTTTCTTTCTTTTTTTTTATTAGGAGTTGTTGTTTTTTTTTATTTTAAGATAGTTTTATTTTTTATCATATGATTAAGTTTTAATTTATTTTCCTATGGCAAGGACGCTTCGTTTAAAAGCTTTAATCAGAAGACATATCCCTTTTTTCTAATTATTTTATAATCAGAGATATCTCAACGGCTATCACAACCTTCCTCTATAAGTCATTATAACTTTCAGTCTTTGTCAGTAAGTT
The DNA here is from genome assembly GCA_003671525.1 of Saccostrea glomerata. Lineage (NCBI taxonomy): Eukaryota > Metazoa > Mollusca > Bivalvia > Ostreida > Ostreidae > Saccostrea > Saccostrea glomerata. The sequence goes on along the minus strand of PRKT01000154.1, from coordinate 557,532 downwards.
ATCTAAGTTGTTGTATTTTTGTAATGGTAATTATGTTTTAAAAGCAGTAGGGATTAGTAATTTTCCTAATTTTTTTTTCAGAGGAATTATATTTAACTGAAGACATCTCATGGATTTTAAAAACCTCCCTATGTACCTTTAAGTATTATAGCCATGACGATTAAAATGTCTGGCTCGAGAGAAACAAATGAAGTCACACTTGCTCAGATTTTTTTTTCTTAAATGAGCACATTATCTTTTTATAAGGGTAGTTATTTTCCATACAACGGGTAATTTCTGTGGCTCATGTTTTTGCATTTTTGCCCTTTTTAATTCATTTCAATGGTAGTGTTGTTGCTTTATTAAGCAGAAAATTCTCTGAGAAATTGAGTCAATGAATGTTTTGAAGATGACGAACAGTGATTGATCCAAAACAAAAACTGTAATCAATACAAATATGTAAATAAGGCATAAAACAAGGATCACAGGAAATGACAGCTGTGGGATCAGGTGCCTTGGAGGACTAAGCATCCCATAACGATCCGGTCACACCTGTTACTAGCATAATGTAATGATCAGAGTCCATAACGATCCGGTCACACCTGTTACTAGCATAATGTAATGATCAGAGAGATGGAATATTCCGTGCTCAGTTAATAACCACAGAAATTATCCATTGTATGGTATTTTTATGGTAGATATTCTATCTATTACAACCTCCCTTTATACCTTAATTATTGTAGCTTTCTGTCTCTGTCATTAAGTTATTTTAGTTGTATTTTTTAAATGGTAAATATGTTTATGGAAAACAGTAATGACTAGTAATTTCCCCCCTTTTTTTAGAGGAATTACATTTTAACTTACGATATCTCAAGAATTTTAAAAACCTTCCTCTTTACCTCATTAAAGTTTTGAACATTAAAATGTCTGACCTTTATTTTGTGTCATAATCTACACTGTTTTTTCAGTACTTGCTTTTGATGCAATTCAAATAATCATATTAATATTTATATGGTAATAAAGTTGCGAGGTCCGTTCACAACTCCTCCTGCATCCAGCGGCACCTGGCAACGGACACAGGTTTTCTAGAGCTTTTTTAATATTGATTTAAATCGTTCTATCTCTAGTTTTTTCCTGGCCGGCCCTGATGCTATGTAAAGGGGGTATTAAGAATTTTACACATTTCCTGTCATGGAAAGAAAAGGACAGATTGTGTCATGTTTTTTCTGCATTACGAAATGTATTTGTATGTTATACATGTACATGCATGTAAAGCAAATAAAATAAATTACGGGCGTCCAGCAATCACGACTGGCTGTTAGGCATTGTATGTTTGTGTTGTGGTTTATTCTAATATGAGTAGAGTTAATACCCAGTCTTGCTCATGGGGTGCATCCACCTTAAGCATCGTTTTCAGGTACCCTGGTATGCCAGAGTTTTGATGTATGTTTAGTTGATTTATTTCCATAATACCTTAAAGTTACATATATTTGTCCATCTCTTATTTTGTGTGTGTGTGTGTTTATGTAAATAAAGGTGTATAAATTTCTTAGTTCTCATGTTTTATTTTTGAAAAAGGACAATTTTCATGTTATATGAAATGATTTATGTACATATAGAGCTGTGTCGTACAGTGGTCGGGGCATTGGCTGTAGAGTTGTGCCCAAACAGTAAGTTGATCCTTGCGTCGCAGGTTTGAATCCGGAATATTCCCGCCATAGGACATAGGAACGTAGCGTCGATCCTATTTCCGGGGGCGGGGGTGTAAGTGGCCATCTTTTTTTCAGTGCAAACTTCCTTTAACTTCCAATTTATTTCCTATATTTCCTTGCTAAGAATATAATGTGGTAAAAAGTAGGGGGACAACCATCTTTTCAATTGACATTTTCTATAGTAAATGTATGCCCCCCCCCCCCCTGTTGCTACGTGCCTGGGACATAGGGGCCAGTGTTTCTGGTGATGTCCTGAGTCCCCATTATAGGTCAATTTATAGTCCTCCACCGGCAAATGGTGGCATCACAATATCAGAGAAATACTGATCTTTGGTCTTTGGAACAATTGGGTTTCTTCAATGACAGTGATTTAGATGTCAAAAATACAAAATACTCTCAAACATAGCAAATATTAGCAGTACATGTGTTTATATATATCATGCTCTGTTAAAATTCAGAGGAGAACTATACCAATGTAGTTTGGTTGGAAATAAAAGTCTGAAGACTATAAAATGAGAACAAACAGACGTTAAATATCTGGGTAATTGAATTTTTGATCAATTTTTGTGAATCAAAAATAAGTGTATCGATATATTTGAATACTATGCAAATGTGTGACTTTTTGATTACATGGAAAAATAACAACATATACATGTATGTAAGTCTTAATGAATTACAGGGTACATTCTGTTTTCTGATTAAAAAGTCTTCGAAGCGTGATAAACTTTATGAAAATGAAAAAGGAGGTGTTTTCCCGAATAAAAAAAAAAATAGAAAGTTGAATTGCCATTTTGAGCAGTGCATTTCTACTTAAGTTTAGGTTTCGAGATCACGTGAGAAATTCCAGGTTAAATTCAAAAAAGGAAAAAATATGAAAATGAAACAAAAGAAAGATAAAGAAAAACAAACAAACAAGCATCTCCCTTTTGAGGCTTTTATATAGGACTTAGTTAAAATTATCAAGCAAGGTTATTTTCTCAGAAAACTTTTTGAGTCGAAAGTAATTCAGTAAAAAAATGTTATTTTCGATCGATTAAAAAAATTTCAAAATAAATTATTTTTCATTAAGAAATTAAATAAAATAAGGGAATCAAATGTGTAAAATTGACTTGTCAATAAGTTTTATAAAAAATATAGGCCTAAAACATTTCTTCAATTGAATTAAGAAATAACTTGTCTTAGAACAGGATATAAATTGTTTAAACCTATTATTTTCTTTTCCTGACCGTAACCAAAATTCATTTGTGTAGTGCAAAAGTAACATGATTATATAAAATTGATATTTGACCAGCATAGCTTTTTTACCACTTGTCATGCATCACCATGGAAACCACAGAAAGGCTAGAAGACAAAAAGCTTCAGTTTTTAAAATAATTTTTAAAGAATAGCAACTAAGGACTAATTATGGGATATTTAATAATGATAAAAAAATGAGGTTCTAAAAGGATTGATTTAAAAGCAAATCTAAATAGCTAGACTAAGTCATATGTTGCCATGGCAACACAAATATTCTATACGTTTTACAAAAAGAAAAATAACAAATTATCTTCCAAGTGTAGAGTGATGCATATAAAATAAAGTTTATATTAAACCTTTTTTTATATAAAATCTGCAACAAGCTAAGCATACTGATGACAAAAGCATCCTGATGACAAAATAGTCTTACTTACATTAAAAATAAAAATCACATTTAAAAACTTTTGGAGGGGGGTTGTAAACTTTCTGGTTTTTATTCCAAGGGAGAAAAAACATTTCTTCTATATTTCCTCATTTGCATCGTTTTTTCTCAATGCATTCCTGTCGTATAGATCTATAACGATAATGGGGTGGGGGCATATAATGTGTCCATAGCAACAAATTCAGGCGCGGATCCAGGAATTTTTTTCCAGGAAGTGGGTATGGCACGCCGATTGGTTCATAAAGTATTTTCTGCACAACGATCAAGATTTTTTTACACGAGCTAAATGAAAAATATACACAAGTAAAATAAAAATGCACGTATATGTAAAAAATGCACCTACAAAATGTAGTTTGAAAGATTTTAACACAAACATAACGCAAAATACACGAATCCGAAATATTTTACACAATTAAGGGGTATAATATGCACAAACAAAAATCAAAAAATTGCACGAGCAGAGGAAACTAAAGACTAGATTCTGTCATGAGACAGTAATACCCGCACTAAGGTGTTTTTCTCTAAATGCTCCTTCATATTGGGCTTTACCAAGGAAAAAAAGTCAATATAATACAATAATTCACATAATACATGTACATGTATTCATCAAATCGAGCATAATAATTATGCTCAGGTGACCATGTGACCCATGAGCCTTGTATAGGTACATGTATTTCATATTCTTAGTTCATTAAAACAGAATTTTATTAATGATGTAAATTAGGTTTGATAAAGGGGGGTTATGATTTTTTGGCCCATAATTGGAACTTATAAAATCTATTTTCTAATATAGATCAACAACAAAAAATATTATTCAAATTAGTTTAAAGTGTTTTGATGATTTTTTTTTTCAAAATGTGCCAACTTTAGGCAGAAACTCCTCGAAAGCTGCCATATACCCACTGTCTAGTTAGTATAGTATGCCAGGGCATCAACAATAGTGGGAAACATGACATAATTTGCATAACGAGCGAAGCCCTTTATGCATAAATTATCAGAGGCGTAGTCATCAACTTACAGGTGGGGGGGGGGAGCGCTCAACTTCAGTAATTCTTTGACAAGCAAAAAAAAAAGTTTTGGATTGACTAGAATTCTCTAGTACATGTACTTATATGTAAAAGTAAAAGAGTGTTAATGAATCAGCTAAATTAATAATTAAAAATCCGGTGGTTTGACAAAACTTAATTACTCTGTGACTATGTGTTATACAAAAAATGGGATACAGCAAATAAATAATGACTTTCAGATGTCAACACAAGGGGCGGCTTGTGATTCTCATTTAATTTTGTTAGATAACAGATGCTGAGTGAAACAGAAACGTATAAACTTAAATTTATAACCCGCACTCCCTATCCCAAACTTGCGAACCCAAGAGGTCTTGACAGATTTAATTATTATATTACATTACTAATACTACATTACTATATTATACAACATTTACTTCAAGAGAAATGCTTACTCGGGTGTTGAAAATAAAAAAAAATGCCATAGCTGTTATTTTGTTCTTCATTAAAAAGTGGGGGGGGGGGGG
>PRKT01000154.1:536915-551942 GCA_003671525.1 Saccostrea glomerata | reverse complement strand
TCCTTCGCTTTAGTATATATACATTTTTTAACTGTCGAAATTCCAGGGGGGGGGCTGACTCCCCAACCCCCAACCCCAACCCCTCTAGATTTGCGCATGATTTACATTCTGGTAGAATTATCAAGAAATTAACTTCACTAACTTTCAAAGAGTTATCACAGAGAGAAAAATTAGAAATGGAAATATTTGTTCAATTAATAACTGTAACTTGTATTATGTCAATTAACAAGATCTATCACATGACCTTTAGTTTTAATTCCACCCTTGGAAAATGACAACATTTTTTTTTCATTTTTACTTGCATAATGCTTTGTGACAAGATGGATATTAATTTAGTAAGCGTCCCGACATTGCCGGACCCATTAGAAATTTTTCGAATGAAGACGACTTTTAGTGCCATACATGTATCTGAAGACGTACCTGCATTACAGTGGGCTTGCGTCACGTACCCAACTTCAGTACTAGTTTTACCGTTATCGTTAGATTGCACAGCAGTCTGCACGTGCAGTGTGGTGGACGTTGTTTGGTGTATATCTGAAGGAATTTAATTGGATTATCATGATTATACCAGGGTGTTTCATAAAGTTGAAAGGACGTTAAATGCAGTGTAACGGAGAGATAACCCGTGGATTCCGACGATGGGTAAGCACAAGTTTTGGTATATATTTGATAGATTTGGGTAAAATAGTCTATAATACAAATGGTTAAGTTTTGAAGGGACTCATTGGATGCTACAATAGACGAATTTCACATTCAGAAGAGTTATCCCCCGTTTTGGACATTGCATTCAGTTAAGATCTAGATTTTTTTCTGGGGAGGGGGTATTTTCAGACCAGAATATCCTGAGAAAGAGAAAAAGAAGTTATGTTGGGGTCTGTTTTCTAGGGTGGAGGGCATCCAAAGTCATTTTATTTTTATTAGCTTCAGTATATATTATTGCATATCCTGCAAATACATGGGAGGGGGACTCCCTTATCCAACCCCTGTCCCTGTAATGACAAATGATCATGTGACTCCCATCGTCGCAAACCATGCCCATACGGAAAAGTTTTTTAACAAACTACTATCAAACCATCAACAAACTACCAACAAACTATCTTTTAGTGGTTTGTTAAAGTAGTTTGATAGTATAGCATTTAATGAAACACAATCAAACCACTGTTTCTAAAAATAAGTATAGTGGTTTGTTAGTCTTTCATTTCTGCTGATTATGATTTCTTTATAGTTTAATTGTTAGACTTGGTATCTTGCAACAGTGTTTTATTAGTATAGCATTTGCATCTAACCACATGGGAAATTACTTTACAGACATGTTTAGGGTTGAATTATCTAGAATTGTTGAAGTTTCCAAGAACAGCTTAATCTTTACATCCGGTGTTGGCTATTTGCGCCAATTTTCAAACCACCAAGCAGGTCAGAAACAAAGGAACTGGTGAAGGGAGATTCAAATTGTTAGTAATATTCGTTCTATAAGATTCCTGACTGGAAAAAGCAGCAATTAACATTATTAAAAGATGGATCTGGAAACAGAAGAGGTATTTAATGCATGTCATGAAGTTCCTTTTTACCTAAAGGCTGGACTATAGTATACTTCTGTGAATGTGGATGTGTATGCTTTTTACTTGGGTTTTTATTCATTTTCAGATTGACCTACAATTCCTAATACTAGTTTAGATCAGTTATGCATTGGATTATGGGAAGTATACTTGAAAATAAGACAAAAAAAGATGTCTTTCAAAGTTGCAATAATTGCTAGAAAAAGGAAATATTGCAGCATTTTCCATGCCAGATGAAGCAGTGAATATTTAAATGTCAGCTTGAAGAACATTTTTTTTGGTGAAAAATACTATGAAGAAGAATATGAAGGAGAATATATGTGATAAGTACATGGACATTGACTCGGAATGGCATCTAAACAAAAGGGAACATGTTAAAATGTTGCACTTGCATTATGGCTGAACTTGTGAATCCTGGAATTTAAAATACTCTGAAACAAGACTTGTTGAACATGTTGAATACTTCAAAATGTGACTGTTTAGGTGTTTTCAAAGACTTGTAGATCTGTAATGGAAATTTTCAAATCTAGTGTTTTGCTGATGGATTTGTTACCAGTGATTTGTTAGTAGTTTGTTAGAGTGGTTTGATAGTAGTTTGTTTGTGTGGTTTGATAGTAGTTTGTTAGAGTGGTTTGATAGTAGTTTGTTAGAGTGGTTTGATAGTAGTTTGTTAAGAGTGGTTTGATAGTAGTTTGTTAGGCCAAACAAAAAATATCTTTGTTTACTGTTACATGCTGAAATAAAATAGGGTCGGTAGGTAGGAATTTTTTTTTATTTTATTGAATTTTTTTAATACACAAATTCACATGAATTGGTAATGAATTACAAAACAGTTTTACCATTGTACTGTGTCTTAATTTGTTTGGGCTTGTAATATGGGTGGTAGACAATATAATCTTTCTTGCCAACTGCCTTACAACTCAGGGGTGTGCAATTAAAAAAAAATCAAGTACTAACCCACAGGCTTGTAACAACAATAAAGTTATTAGTCCGAAGTTAAAAGTGACCAGTCCAAATATTGGGGGAAAAAACTAATATTTTAAAAAGTTTATAGTTGAGAAAGCTAGGGTCCTAAGAAATTACTTTTAAAGTTGAAGTTTAAAACTTTTAAGAAAATATCTTTTCTTTTCTGAACATATTGCACTTATAACTCTAGCTTATCTAAAATGAAGCAAAAATCATTTTATTTTCATTTCAAACCATTAAGTATTATAAATTAATATATTAGAATTTAATCACATAACACTTAGCTATCATTTGATTTGGGGATTGTATATAATTGAAAGATATATCTGCATGTTTTTACCATTAACAGAGGAATGGAGGAAATTCGGATTAGGAAAAAACGATCATTATTAGCTCACCTGAGCCGAAGGCTCAAGTGAGCTTTTCTGATCACATTTTGTCCGTCGTCCGTCCGTCTGTCCGTCCGTCCGTCTGTCTGTCTGTCCGTCTGTAAACTTTTCACATTTTCGACTTCTTCTCAAGAACCACTGGGCCAATTTTGACCAAACTTGGTACAAAGCATCCTTGGGTAAAGGGGAATTTAAATTGTTAAAATGAAGGGACATATCCCCTCGCAAGGGGAGATAATCAAGAAAAGACAAAAATAGGGTGGGGTCATTAAAAAATCTTCTTCTCAAGAACCACTGGGCCAGTAAAGCTGAAACTTATGTGGAAGCATCCTGGGGTAGTGTAGATGCTAAATTGTTCAAATCATGACCCCAGGGGAAAGGGCGGGGTCACAATGGGGAATCAAAGTTTTACATAGAAATATATAGGAAAAATCTTTGAAAATTTTCTTCTTAAGAACCACTGGGCCAGAAAAAGTGAAGCTTATGTGGAAGCATTCTGGGGTAGTGTAAATTCTAAATTTTAGGAATCATGACCCCCGGGGGAAGGGCGGGGCCATTATAGGGAATCAAAGTTTTACATAGAAATATATAGGAAAAATCTTTGAAAATCTTCTTCTCGGGAACCACTGAGCCAAAAAGCTGAAACATATGTGCCCATGGAAGGATCATGTGGTAGTGTAGATTTCAAAATGTCTAAATTATGATCAGTGGGGTAGGGTGGGGATGCATTATGTATAACAAGGGTGAAATCTGGTGAAGAACAGAATGGTCAAAGCTTCTCAGGTGAGTGATGTGGCCCATGGGCCTCTTGTTTTAAGTAAATAAGTCAGGTAGTACTGCAAAATGGATGAGATTAAAGTGATTTAAGGGCAGTAGGAGCATGCTGCCTGGAAAATTTTCATTAATTGGAAATTAAATAGCAAACAATGAGTGAAAATATCGTTTGTGTTTCTCATGTATTTACATGCATAATTTTAATTTTATTTTTACTACCCCCCAAAAAACGGTAGCTCCGGGTGTTGGGCAATGCTAGTTGCACACCCCTGCAACTGCCACGCAATGGTAAGCAAATTGCATTGAACTCGTCGATGTAGAAATTGAATTCACTTGTTTTGTTTCTGTACTTTCAATTTCGATTTCAAAGATGAATGTAAAAGTTAAACTGACCGGCCAGTAACTTCCGGATTTTTATGACGAAAAAAAAAAGTTTGGGTCGGCGATTAAAATTAGGGTCGGTTGGGTAACCGTTAACAAACATAATTTTTTGTTACGCCTTAGAGTATAGTTTGTTAGCTCATTTGCATGTGATTTGCTATACTATTAAACTACTTTCAAACCATAGTGGTTTGTTAGTAATTTGTTATAGTAGTTTGTTTGCCCTTTTTTTCCGTATGGGTGGCCAAAACGTACGATCCTCTCCCATTCTGGCCGTGGTTGAACGAGGCGAGAATTCTTCGTAGCTCATTAAAATATTGACCAATGCGAGTAAAGCATAGTCGGAAGATAAACTTTATCACGACCTTTCAATATCCAATCGCAGTAAAGGAAAGCAGCCACGGGTAGGAGAGAGCTATATATGTGGACTCCAGACCGTGGCTTGAGACGATGTGTGACTCCTAAGTTGTAGGAAACTAAAATTTACTTAATTCATGCATAAAAGTGCATCAATGATACTATTGCTCGACATGTTATTCATGAATTTGTGTCAACCTACCCTTTTAGAATTAGGAATGAAAATCATACAAAGAGATGGACCACATTAAACCATTTGTATTATATTTTACAATGTAACATTTTTTAAAAATGTAAATTAAAACAAGTAGTAGTTTATAAACATGAATATTTACATTACATATATTTTTTGCATATAACATTGTATAAAATGAATGGAAATCTATTGCATTCAAAACCACCGTGTATATCCCAACATGCGGGGTGTATACTATGTTGTGCGCGGGGTGTATGCTTCCGAAGCGAGAAAAAGGGGGTCAATGTACGTTCTTTGTCTATTTTCTGAACTTACGGATATTTTTCGCCAGAAAGCATATGCCTACGGAAGGAAGCATTGTCTAAGGAGTATATGGATACCTGTGAATCCACTGGACACCTTCTAGTTTTTTCAAACACCTCAACACAATTCCGAGGATCGGAGCAAGATTGGCGCTACACTGTGTTTATGATCAAATATTAGAAAAAGCTTTGCTTTATCGTCACTTTTATATTATTGTTAAATACATTTTTACAATAAAAACGTTTGTACAAATTGGCTGTAAATAAAACAGTTCGTATATAAAGAAATTGACGAAAAATCAATGTTGTGTCCGGGGTGTATGCAACATGTTGTACGCGGGGTGTATACCCCATATTTTTCTTAGGATTGTGTAGTGCAAAGTATCAATGCCATGGAAATATTATATTCACACGAGTTTAAAAGTGACAGATAGTGTTGATAAAAGAACCTTAAAACTAATGCCGAACCAAAGAGTAATTTCCTTAAACTTACTGAAGTAAAAAACAAATCAACTAAATTTAAAAAAGAATGAAAAACAAACTATCATATATAAACATAAAAGGCGCTAGATGTGCAAGGAGCGATTGTTATCTGACTAAATGCTACATTGTAGATGGTGCAATGATCTAAATCTACGCAATCATAAAATCTCTCCAAAGGGTCCCTCGCCCCCCCTCCACAATCCCTGCATGGAGGACACTGTCCTTTCTTTGGTTCGTTTTAATCTAAATATTTCGCCTGTAAAAAATAATAGAAACTCTAAATGAATGGTGTATTATGAATAAATCATTTTTTTTTTTTTTGTTTCTGCAACATTTATGTTATCAATACATATAATCTTAAGCACTTATGTCAGTGGTGTAGAATCTTTTTTGAAGGGGGGATACCTGAAAAAAAAAAAAAACCTTGACATAAGTTGACTAGCTATTTAAAAGAAAAAAGGGGGGGGGGGGTTATCGAAACTCAAACTCCTATTTGTTGGGGTTGAAGGTAACATTTTTTTCAGTATCAATTCTCCTTTTTTTTTACATAAACATAATTCATAACCATTTTTGACTATGATGCTAGAAAAAAAGGGGTGGGGGCAACCTGACTTTCATTTTCTGTAGTAAAAAGTTGTGACTGGAACAAAAAGGGGGTGATACTACGTGTCTGTCTGATACATGTATATTAATTTTATTTCAATTTTTCGCAATATGACGACTCATCTTTCCTTATCTGAAAAGATTTTATATTTTAAATATCACAATAAACATGTAAAGCTGGCTATAAAAATGCACATCTGTAATAAGGGACGACAATTTTCCGAGGGCATGCACAGTTGAAAAAAAAGGTTTTGGTACAATTACAATTTTACGTTGACGTGTAATTAATATCAATTATGTTCACTCTCCTCTAATTTATTATCATATATACACATAGTAAAGTTACCCCCCCCCCTCCCCAAAAAAGGAACTTAGACACAAACAAACCCTCCTCGGGCCCATTCCTAGAAAGTATGTGGAGTTCCACGGATGACTCGTACCTGAATGGAGCGTAGCGGAGTCAGCCGAGGATTGCCGATTGAATGGAGCGTAGCGGAGTCAGCCGAGGATTGCCGATTGAGTAAAATACAATGCCTCAAAATAAAACAAATAGCTAACTGCCATATATGGGCCCCTGGCGGGGGCAAAGTACACAATATATAAATACTACATGAACGAGAACGTTTTTTTTTTGGTGTTATGTAATAATTACAAAAAGCTAAATATTTTCAAACTCATTTAAAAGGTATTGAAAAAGTTAAACAGATATTATGAGGAAATGTTAAATGTTCAAACCTATGCATGTGTGAAGCATTTATTAATTAAGAAAGGATCTGAATTAGGTGCCTTTAAATCGAAAGAAGGGATGAATTGTTTGGTCATCACATTAACAGTTAAACAAAGTACCCTGTACATTTACTTCCATGTGCATGCAAAGCCAAAAGTACGATGAACGTGTTTCAATTTTATTTCCAGTAAATCGAATTCATGAACCTGAAGTTGTGCTATTACAAAACTGATGAATAATTAAAAAAATAAATAGAACAAAAGTCAATTATTATAAATTTTTTTAATGACAATTAAGACAATGATTCTATGGAGTAAGAAGAGGGGTATACACCCCGCGTACAACATGTTGCATACACCCCGGACACAACATTGATTTTTCGTCAATTTCTTTATATACGAATTGTTTTATTTACAGACAATTTGTACAAACGTTTTTATTGTAAAAATGTATTTAACAATAATATAAAAGTGACGATAAAGCAAAGCTTTGTTCTGATATTTGATCATAAACACTGTGTAGCGCCAATCTTGCTCCGATCCCCGAAATTGTGTTGAGGTGTTTGAAAAAACTAGAAGGTGTCCAGTGGATTCACAGGTATCCATATAATCCTTAGACAATGCTTCCTTCCGTAGGCATATGCTTTCTGGCGAAAAATATCCGTAAGTTCAGAAAATAGACAAAGAACGTACATTGACCCCCTTTTTCTCGCTTCGGAAGCATACACCCCGCGCACAACATAGTATACACCTCGCATGTTGGGATATACACGGTGAAAACATCATAACACAGACAGGGTACCAAGAGGTTAAAACATGCGTTTTAGTTTGACGTCATAATCGTTGAACGCCGAGGAAGTGCAACGTCACAAGCGAAAATCAAAAAATCACGTTCAAATTGACCAGAAGCTGTTACGTTGGCTGATCCATTAAATGTAGCTTACACGAAGGATAATACATAGGTTTTTATATAGAAACACACTTGCAGTTAAGATAGAAAGTTTTAAAAAATGTAAATATAAGCAATGAATCGTTATTAAGGTGATTTTCCTAATGACACAAAATGATTATATAAAACTTTTTTGACCGATCGCGTGACTTTCAAAGTTAAGTACACCGGTACCGTAGGACCCCGGCATTTGTCTAAATGGTTGAAAAACGAATGTTTACCTCAAATCTGCCTTGTCTTAATATTTTTCAAGTGGCGGTGTCTGACCAAAATTCAGGGAGAGGGACATAAAAAAAATATTGATTGATTTACGTTAAGAAATATGCAGGGGATTTGTTCCATCATAAATCTTCTCAAGAACAGCAGAGGCATTATTTTCCCTGGTTTTGGGGAAAGGGAGGGGACATTAAATCTCATTTGTCTGTCAGTCTGTCCATCTTATTGACAGTATGTGCATCTGTCACAATGCATTTAACCTTGGTCATAGATTTTGAATAATAAGAGATAGGGCTTTCATATTTGAGTCTTATTTGACACATGCATATTATCACAAAGCTTTCTAAATATACAGTACTATGAATTTTTAACCCTAGTGAGATCTTGACCTTAAAGTTTTACCTACTTTCCAAAAAATAACATTTATTCAAATTGATTATTTTGAAAGAGAAAAGATAGGGTTACATTGATATATACATTGTATATTACATATGAAAAGATTTGCTAAATATATCATGACTTTTGTCTATGTGACCTTGACCTAGAAGTTTAACCTACTTATCAAAAATAATATTATTATAATTCCTTATAAATTTTGATTGAAAGGAGATTAGACTTTAATATTTGACAATTACATTACCGGCAACAAAATATTTTGATTTAAAGAAACCATTCAAGTTGTATATTGAAACTCCACATGATGATATACTGATGTAAACTTTACAATGTTTCACTCTTTTTTACCTTGACTTTTCCTGTGACCTTGACCTCACTCTTCTAAAATTAATGTCTAGATCAGTTTTGTATAAATCATTCAAGATATATTTATCGAACTTCATTCCCTGATACATACTGCTGAGAACTATGAATGCATCAACTTGTTCTGACCTTGACATTTCCTTTTACCTTGACCTCACTTTTTTAAATTAGTGTTAAATTAAGTTTTAAATAAACCATTAATTATATTTTTATCAAAATTCATTTGTTAAAATTAAATTAATTCTGATGTCAGTTTTTCAACAGCAACAACATTTTGACCCCAACCTTTCCTTTCACTTCCTTTTCTTAAAAAAAGGGTTAAGCTTAAAGTTTCATTAAATCATTCAAGATACTTTTATCAAATCTAATAGGTATTAGTAAGAGATATTCAACTGTATCAAAAACTTCACCTTGCACATTCCTGTGACCTTGACCTCCCTCCTCTTTAATTGATACCCCAAGTATTTGTTTAGCATGCACTTAATATACATAATTTGGTGAGAGTTTATTATCTATATCCAATTTATTAGCTAACCTGAGCCGAAGGATAACATTTTGTCCAGCTGTCTAGCTGTCCGTCTGTCTGTCTGTAAACTTTTCACATTTTCATCTTCTTCTCAAGAACCGCTGGGCCAATTTCAACCAAACTTGCCACAAAGTATCCTTGGGTAAAGGGAATTCAAGTTTGTTCAAATGAAGGGCCACACCCCTATTCAAGGGGAGTTAATTTGGAATTAATGAAAATTTGGTGGTATATTTTAAAAATCTTCTTCTCAAGAACCACTATGCCAAGAAAGTTGAAACTTATGGGGAAAAATCCTCAGGTAGAGTAGATTCAAATTTATTCAAATCTAGGCCCCTGGGATTAGGGCGGTGCCACAATTGTTGACCAAAGTTTAACATAGAAGTAAATTATAGGAAAATTCTTTAAAAAATCTTCTTCTCAAGAATAGCAAAGCCATAATTGATCATATTTATATGGAAGCATCCTCAGGTAGTGTAGATTCAAGTTTTTTCAAATAATGACCCCCAGGGGTAGGGCGGGACCACAATGGCCGACCAAAGTTGTGCATAGGAATATAGAGGAAAATTCTTTAAAAAACTTCTTCTCAAGAATAGAAGAGCCAAATTTGATCATATTTATATGGAAGCATCCTCAGGTACATTTCTTGTGTAGATTCAAGTTTTTTTTAAATTATGACCCCAGGGGTACGGCGGGACCACAATAGCTTGCCAAAGTTTGAAAACATGGATTGAAATATATAGGAAAATTCTTTAAGAATATTCTCCTCAAGAACAACTAAGCCATAATTGATCATATTTATATGGAAGCATCCTCAGGTAGTGTAATTTCAAGTTTTTTCAAATCATGACCCCCTAGGGATAGGGCAGGGCATAATTGTCAACCAAAGTTTTACATAAAAATCACAGTTTTTGTTTATTAGGAAAATTCTTAAAAAATGTTCTTCTCAAGAATAACAAAGCCATAATTGATCATATTTATATTGAAGCATCCCCAGGTAGTGTAGATTCGAATTTGTTCAAATTATGACCCCCAGGGGTTGGGCAAAGTTTTACGTAGAAATATATAGGAATTTTTTCAAAAAATGAAATGTTATTCTTTAGGAAAATTCTTTAAAATCTCAACTCATGACCCCCGGGGGTAGGTTGGATTGCTCCCGAGACACAAAAAGCTCAGTCCTGGTCACAAGCTGTTCAGAGGGTACGTAAACATAGGGGAAACCCTTACAAAACTGATATGTTTGCTGCAGGCCTGCAGCAAGTCTACTGCAAGCTTGCAGCAAACAAAATTGTTCGCAGGAAGAAAATTTTCTTGTTCGCAGATGATTGCCGCTAGCTGCGATCTTGCGGCAAACATTGCAGCAATTGCTGCAAGCTTGCAGCAAATTCGCAGGAACCCAACATGTTTGCAGGAACATTGCAAGAACAATATACACGCCAATTTAATGTTCGCAGCAAGTTCGCAGGAAACTTTTCACTATTCAAATGTTTGCAGGAAGTTTGCAAGAACAGTAAACAAGTCCAATCAACCAATGAAATGAAGATTATACTTGGTCAACACAAAACTGGCCATTTTGAAATGTTGGAATTGAAGTTGTACACGTTTCAGTATTTTGTTAGGAATATACAACGTTTCGTCGCCTCTCTGTAACAACAAACAACTCATGTCCATGTCTAAGATGGCTAACGCTGCTCTCTGTTGGGGGGGGGCTTCACCACGATGATCAAACCAGGCTGTAAAGTCAAAGTAAGATAGGAGACTTCTGAAGAAATTACTTTGCCTGCAACTTATACTGCACTATACTGCACTATGCTACACTATACTGCACTATAATTCAAATGAAATGTATGATACATTCATTTCAAATATGGTAAAAAATGAATGAAATGTTCGCTGTTAATTTGCCTTTTTGATCTACCAAATAGGGAATTAACACAGGGGCCAGTAACAGGCTAAATTTGAATTTATGTATTGACTATACATGTATACAAAAGTATATATAGTCAATACGTATATTCAAATTTAGCCTGCTACTGGCCCCTGTGAGAATTAAGTATATTTATGACCCCTTTCGAAGAAGGAAGAGCAAATTGCTTTAAAATTGCTGCTGTCTGTCGGTCCATTTAGTTTCCGTTAATTTTCTTTGCAACTGTTGCACATACTGAAAGAAATTTGATATACAGTAAAACTCGGTTATAACAAAGTCACTGGGACCTATGAAATTACTTTGCTATAACCGTAATTCAATTAATAGTAATAAATTAGGCATTTCTTTTCAAGATCAACTAAACAACACAATTAATATAAATGTAATTCTAAAAATTGCAATAAAAGCAGCCCTGAACATTGAAAATTTTATCCTTTTTTCTAGCTAGCATTATAACCTTATAAAAAATTCATTTAAATTTATATAGTTTGGGAACCAAGATGATTCATTATATCTGTGTTCATACTAAATGAGTTTTACTGTACTGATCGATTTATCACATGTAATTGTATATCTAGGTTAAGTTCTTTGCAGAGGTTGCACATATTGAAATGAAATTTGGTATACAGACTTATCTGCTGAATATCTAGATTAAGTTCGGTTTTGGGTATGAATGCACCATTTTTGTCAGAGTTAAGCCCCTTTGACTTTGAAAAATTCTAATTTGGGGAAGGGGGGCATTAGTGTTTTATAAATATCTTTTATTGTATGTAAATTCATGTACGTGTAATTTTTTAGCTCACCTGAGCCGAAGGCTCAAGTGAGCTTTTCTGATCACATTGTGTCAGTCGTCCGTCCGTCTGTCCGTCTAGCTGTCCGACCGTCTGTCCGTCTGTAAACTTTTCACATTTTCGAATTCTTCTCAAGAACCACTGGGCCAATTTTGATCAAACTTGGTACAAAGCATCCTTAGGTGAAGGGGAATTAAAATTGTCAAAATGAAGCGCAGCACAGTTAAGGTTACAGTAATGAGGCGGGGCCTAATTTGTACGGGAAATGTTTACTATGACGTCACGCATAATATCAGGTCTTCAAAATACCACAAAATGAAATTATTTGCTAATTCAAACAGCTGGATAGCTGTATACTACATACAAACTTACTATTACTTGCAGTTTTGTCGTTTATTAAATCCCACACAACAGTATATAAACGATGCATCGATCGCAATGCACTTGTCAATGTGACGTCATCTCGCAAAAATGACGCAGTTTTAACACAGTCAGAGGCTGATCAAGTCACATTTTTTACAATGAAAAATGTCTTTTGATCTCAAATAAAATATTATTTGCGGTAAAATAAAAAGCCATTAATTTGGATGCGATGTTTATTTTAGTATTTTATTCATAAACTGTACGTGCATTTATCAGACAAGCGATACTGTCGTGTGTTTGTATGCAGATTCATTGAAAAAGTAATGGAAGGGCCCTAATAAATTTATTTATTGCAAGGGCATACCCTCAATGTATCTTGCCAAAATTTTACACATGAACTCAAGAAGCATTAAGATATTTGAAAAGTGCTGCGAACCTCTTGAAATCTTGCAAATAAATCAATTGTAGCTATATTTAATGTAGTTGACCAGCAAAATATTAAACCTGCCGTCCAACAAATTAAATTTTACCAATAAAAAAAGGGAATCTATATAGGTTCGCAGCACTTTTCACAAACTACATATAGTGTTGAAAAGGATTATAAAATAAGCTAAGATTTTTAGCTTGGTTATGCCCTTGCAATATTGAAATTTATAAATGACCTCTAAACTGCAAGTATAATTGCCAAAGTCATGTGACGTCGACATCAAATGACAAGTCTAAATAAAAAATCTAAATGTCCCCAACATGTAGATTTTAACCACATTACATTTTTTTATATCAGTGAATTCCTGAAAAGAGTCGCCCATCCGAATAAAGTATGTATTTTTTATCTTAAAAAATCGCCGATATTTCCATTGTTAACCTTAACTGTGCTGCGAGGGCCTTTAGTCCTTTCACAGGGGGAGATAATCAAGAAAAGACAAAAATAGGGTGGGGTCATTAAAAAATCTTCTTCTCAAGAACCACTGGGCCAGAAAACCTGTAACTTATGTGGAAGCATGCTAGGGTAGTGTAGATTTTAAATTGTACAAATGATGACCCCGAGGGGTTGGGCGAGGCCACAATGGGGAATCAAAGTTTTACATAGAAATATATAGGAAACATCTTTGAAAATCTTCTTCTCAAAAACCACTGTGCCAAAAAAGCTGAAACCTATGTGGAAGCATCCTGGGCTAGTGTAGATTCTAAATTGTTCAAATCATGACCCCCGGGGATAGGGCGGGGCCACAATGGGGAATCAAAGTTTTATGTAGAAATATATAGGAAAAATCTTTGAAAATCTTCTTCTTAATAACAACTTGGTCAGAAAAGCTGAAACTTATATGGAAACATCCTGGGCTAGTGTAGATTTCAAATTGTCTAAATTATGATAAGTGGGGTAGGGTGGGGTCACAATTTGTATTACAAGGGGGAAATCTAGTAAAGGACAGAATTGTCAAAGCTTCTCAGGTGAGCGATGTGGCCCATGGGCCTCTTGTCTGCAATTATTCTAGACTTTATTTCTCTTGTTATTTGACATAGATGCTAGGATCAGGTATAGATGATAGTCGTGGTTCAGTGTTAAGTGTGTCAGAACAGACAGGGATGGTCACGGTTCAGTTAGATATGGAGACAGAGGAGGACAGACATCCACGCTTCAGTGACTCCATTCAGGTTCCGCTAACCAGGCTCATCCCTGTGAGGAATGAAGTAAAAATGAGGAACACACAAATTTCGCAGTTGAAAAGTGTAAATGAGCTATTAAAATAAATGAATACATATTTTCAAAATCTTAAGATTTTAAGGGATATGCACATTGTTTCAAATCTGTATTAAAATAAGGAGATTTTTCTAATGCCAAGAAACATATTAATAGCATTATTGCATGTATTTAATAAATACTAGAGATTTACTATGTATACAATGTAAGAAGAGAGAAACTGGATGATTTTGAATACATTATAAAGCTTAATGTTTAAGACCTCTTTTTTAATTTAATCCAGATCTACAAGTCTGCCAGTGTGCCAGTGAGGGGGTCCCTGGTGACAACCATCAAAGCCATTCTGCTCCCCCAGGACGACGGGACCTGCCCCTTCCAACGGACTTTGCCTCTGACAGGGGATGGTAACAGTCTCAGTAATCAGGTGTGTCGTGTGGTGGCCGAGCTACAGACCCAAGTCTGTACAGTGCTCACTCAGTATCTACAGGACATTGAGTTCACTAAGGAGATCATTCAGCATTGTGGATCCACTATAAATATTCAGAAGTCCCTGGCAAAGGATTATAATAATTCAGGTTTGTCAAATCTTGTTACTCTTTTCTTTTCACTAAATCTTTATTAAAAAATGATTAGCTGAGACATTTTACATGTACTAAACTACATGTTGATAAGAAATTGTGTTTTTATATTACAGGAGGTAGACTGTTGTGGATTAAGCCCACTGCATTACAGACTTAGGCTACTGTACAAGCATTGTGCTAAACCTCCACCCAGCAAGCTTGACAGTCGGGCTATGAGTACTTTGAAATGATTGAAAAAAATGAATAATTTCTGGATTAAGCAAAATTAAAGTAAAGCTTTGTTTACAAAGAGCTCAATCTTAAACTCAAACGCAGCATCATTAAATAAGTGAGGTAAAATGTTTGTGAATCTGAAAAATGAGTCTTGATTAAATATATAGTATAATACTTTGTTAAAAATTGTAAACTGTGTTTTGTACAGAATCAGATGTTGCTGGACGCCAATGAATCCCCTTCCCCCCCCCCCCCCCCCCCCCCCCCCCC
>PRKT01000154.1:526766-536877 GCA_003671525.1 Saccostrea glomerata | reverse complement strand
CCCCCCCCCCCCCCCCCCCCCCCCCGGTCCGTGCCTCAGTATTCTTAGGAATACCATGACTGGAGTGACCTTCCTTGGTGACCCCAGCACAGGAAGTGGATTACCCAGGGGCACCTGATGATGATCTATGCCAACCAACCAGTTCCACAACAGGTAGAGCACTACCATGAAAAATAAAGTGGGAATTTAAATACCGTAAAATCTAATTTCTATTGCATAAATGCCTCGAAAATATATTTATATATAATAAGGCCATAATAAAAATATTCCTAGATTCTCATCTCCTCCCGCCCTGATTTTAAACCCCGCCTCGATTTTTAGCTCTTCTGAGCCAAAGGCTCAAAGAGCTAATGCTATGGGCATTTGTGCGATGTGCGGTGTGCGTTAACTTTTTAGAATATGGGTCATAACTAAAGAACCCTTTTGCCAATCAGTTCCAAATTTGCCACAGGGTATCCTTGGCCCAAGAGCTACCATTTATACTAAAATAATGGTTGGGACCCTAAAACAAGGGGAGATAATCCAGAAAACAAAACCAAAAGTACTAGTTGCTAAAAAATCTTCTTCCCCAGAACCGCCAGGCAGATTTTCACCAAACTTACATACAAGGATCAGGATATGTTGAAGATTATAAATTGTTCAAGGCATGGCCCTGGGGCAAAGGGCGTGGTCTCAAGGTCACTTTAAAGTTGACCTAAATTTACAATTAATGAAAATGTTTATATTTTGCTTACTATAAGGACTAGGATCATCGAATCTTGTAAGTTGATGCATCTTAGGACTTCACATCATGTTAACTCAAAAGTAGGTCACGGTGACCTACTTTTTTAATTTTGAGGGCATTTGTTTTCAAATTGATTTGAAGGCATATTTTGGACACTTTAAGGCCTATGATCATGAAACTTAGTCAGTTGATGCATCTTGGGTCCTTGAACAACGTCAACTTAAAATTAGGTCACCGTGACGTACTTTTTTTGAACTTAATGATTTAACCTTTTTAAAACATTAAATCCCATTATTTCAGACACTGAAAGGGTCAGAATCATCAAATCTTGTAAGTTGCTGCATCTTGGGACCTTAAAACATATTTAGGAAAAAGTAGGTCACTGTGACCTACTTTTAGAATTTTGCTGGTATATGTTTTTAAATTGTTTAAAAGGCATATTTTGATTACCTTCAGACCTAAAATCATCAAACTTTGTCAGTTGATGGGTTTTCAGAGAATGTCAACCAAAAATTAGGTCACGGTGACCTACTTTCAACATTTTATGGCTATATTTAAGTATCTTAGGTATTTATTGGCTTAGAATAATCAAACTGTGTCAGTTGATGCATTTTGGGTTTTCCAAGAATGTAGACCAAGAAGTAGTCCTCATTGGCTAAGAATCATCAAAATTTTTCAGGTGATGCAACTTTGGATACTTAGGGTTAGAGGCTTCAAATACAAGTGATAGGTTGTACAATTTATCAGAAGAGCGATTCAAGGCCCTTGGGCCTCTTGTTTTTATTTCTGTTTTTCTTCGTCTTTATTCTGATTGGGATCGGTATTCATCAATCATCCTGTACCAAAGTTCAAGGCGGAATAGGCATGGTTTGGGCACGGCTAAGACACGGAATCCGCACAGGTTTTTAAAATTCATTTCTAATGAATTACAGGAATCAAGTGGTGGCATCGAAGGAGCTCTCAATCCGTGGAGACTTCCGAACCACGGTGGAATACCTCATTGAACTCTTTGAGACGGAGGAATACCAGAACAACAAGATAACGACCGGCTGGCTGGACAAGCTGATATCTGAGAACGTCCAGGCGGAGAAGCCGGACGTCATGCTGGGTGTGATATCCGGAGCGCTCCACATCGGAGACCACCAGATCCAGGAGTGCTTCCAGATGTTCCAGACCTCGCTGGAGTGCGGACAGATCCTGCCGGCCACGTCACTCAAAAACCACGTGGATGTGGAGTTCATCAGCGAGGGCATCAAGTATAATGTCAAGGTAAGGGTCAAGGTCAGAACGTGTTTGATCATTTTTACCAAGTTTAATTTTCTGTGGATGGGAAATTTGGATTTCTTGAATGTAAGGTTGTATGTGTATAAATACTGTACAATAGAAAAGAATGTACATCAAATAAATTCAGTAAGTTCAGTAAGTGTAAAAAGTAATGCTTTTTACAACTTTTTTTTATTAAATTCCCATGAATACATTTTTTGTTGTGTTTTTTCTAGGTGGTAAAGATGGGGACAAACAACTACTTTATTTGTATGAATGACTCCATGCTGGAAGTGGAGGCACACAGGTGATTTACAGATCAGTTTGATTATTCAAATGACAAATGTGTGAAATTTCAACCATGATTGATGCATGTATCAAGAATAATGTACCTGTATTTAGGCGAATTAAAAAAATTAAAGTTACAGAAACTTTATATATAAATTGTAAGATTAAAACTATAAACCAACTTTTACTTGTGATGACTTTATTTCGCGATATACTGGGGATAAACTAGTTCGGTACAATTATTTTTTGCGATCAAGTCTTTTTTTGATCCATTGTTAATAGACACAGAGACTTTATTTAAGGAGAGCTTGATGGTGAGAAATATTCCCAATGATGAGGCTTTCACGAAAATTTCTCCTACACTAATAAAAGTTGATTTTAATTACTTTTGTTTACAGATTAAGTGATGGAGGTTTGTTAATTTCGTTTGATGGAGCCAGCTTCACTACTTACATGAAGGACCAAGTTAGCAGCTACAGGATTACGATAGGAAACAAGACCTGTGTACTTCATAAGGAGAACGACCCCACCAAACTCAGGTATTGTATAAAACAGTTACAGGATTACTATAGGAAACAAGACCTGTGTACTTCATAAGGAGAATGATCCCACCGAACTCAGGTATTGTATAAAACAGTTACAGGATTACTATAGGAAACAAGACCTGTGTACTTCATAAGGAGAACGACCCCACCAAACTCAGGTATTGTATAAAACAGTTATAGGATTACTATAGGAAACAAGACCTGTGTACTTCATAAGGAGAATGATCCTACCAAACTCATATATTGTATAAAACAGTTACAGGATTACTATAGGAAACAAGACCTGTGTACTTCATAAGGAGAACGACCCCACCAAACTCAGGTATTGTATAAAACAGCTACAGGATTACTATAGGAAACAAAACCTGTGTACTTCATAAGGAGAATGACCCCACCGAACTCAGGTATTGTATAAAACAGCTACAGGATTACTATAGGAAACAAGACCTGTTTTCTTCATAAGGAGAATGATCCTACCAAACTCAGGTATTGTATAAAACAGTTACAGGATTACTATAGGAAACATTTAGACCTGTGTACTTCATAAGGAGAATGATCCTACCAAACTCAGGCAGTGTTCGAAATTAGCGTCGGTCCGTCGGTCCTGCGCCGACGTACAAACGGAAGGACTCATGTATATAAGTATGACTAAATGGGTCCTTGAAATGATTTTGGGCCGATGATGATTTACAAAGAAAGAAAGCCTAAAAATATGTTTCTTTCCTATCACCCGACCGACTGACATTCAAATTAATTGCTACCATATATGTGCCGGATTTAATCAGCTGATGCAATTTTTATAAAGAATGTTAATTGTAGCTTTAGTTGAAATATAAATATGTCATCCTAGTCAACCTTCACTTTAATATGAAGAGGAATGATCATTTATATAACATATATTCTTCCCCAAATTTGTTTAGCTTCATTTTCTATCGCAAGACAGCCATGTTGGGTGTCTACTGTAAATATTCCATCTGGATACTTCAGTCCTGGGACGTTTGGCGCTCTTTATTAAGGTAATATGGGAAAGTGAAAATTAATATTTAAATAGAAATTTTATTATGCTTCAATATGTAAGAACGTTCATTAGGCAAAAAAAAAAAGCCGAGACAGACCCTGTTTTTTTTTGGGGGGGGGGGGGTATAGGAAACAAAAAGTATGTTTATAGTTATGTTAACTTTTTTTGGTTAAATAACGATTTTTTTATTGGTAAGTAATTGATAACTTTACCAAGATTGTCAATTAAAGTTTATTTTTCCAAAATATTTGATGGTATTATTTTTGGGCCTATGCTGTCTTGGAAGGACTCGTGTAGATCCTATATCATTGGGTCCTTTGGACCCAAAGAAAATAATTCCGAATTTCGAACACTGAACTCAGGTATAATAGGAAACTGTATAAAGGGAGAAAACTCTGGTACAAAATCAAAAACTTCCCAAGACATTATACAATTATTGCATGATAGTGAGGGAGACATGAAGATTTCTTCGCCCATGAAAAATCATATTCCCCGAGGGCAACGCCCGAGGGGAATATGATTTTTCATGGGCGAAGAAATCTTCATATCTCCTGAACATTCATGCAATAATTATTTTATTATACCGAATCAAGCACAATGCAGAAGATATAAAGAGAATCCAATAATTAAAGTTACCATTTGATGAAAACAAAATGAAATACCAATAGGTGTAAGTCACACCACTATCGTTTCATAAAAAAACCTTCGTGACAAGTCATTCTGATTCACACACTGCAGTGTAGTAACATTCATTCCCCACTCATGGAAACACTTTTTCTAACTATTTATACTTTAAGATTTTATATTTACATTCAGTATAATTTTCCTTATCAAATCCATTAGAAATCCACGACGTTCAAATTTCTATAACACACGCGAAACCTTGTCACCGAGTGTTAGAATACACAGCAGGAACTATATGCATTTTCAATACTCTAGAAACACCAAAATGTAAAATGTTTTATTTCAATTTACTGAAAAACTACAACCCTGAAAAATTAACGTAGAAATTAACGTAATGTGCGTTAAGAATTAATTTGTCACTTTTTTAATCGCAATGTTTGTTTGCGTAATTTAACTTTGCAACGTCATTTAACGTCATCTGACGTCACAAACGGCTCTTACGTCTATTAACCAAGATAGTTTTGAAGGGCGCTAAATTCACATTAAATGTTAACGAAATAAGCAATTATGAAGAAGGAAAATTAGAGAATGTAAATATAAGCATTGAATTCATATTTTTGGCTGTCTTCGGTCCTATAACACACCTGGCCGTGCCGACAAATTTATCATACCTCGCTAACGCGCGGTATTCAATTTGTCGGCACGGCCAGGTGTGTTATAGGACCGAAGACAGCCAAAAATATGAATTCAATGCTTAAATATCGACATAATTATTCAAAGATTTAAACAATCGAATTCAGTTTACTAATAAATCATCACATTCGCCGCATTGTGACGTCACAATCGGGGAACACGACGTGAAACACATTCTGTACACCTCAGTTGATTACATCTAGATGTAGGATAGCGTAGTCAGATGAGGTGAACCGAATGCGGGAAACAAGAAGTTTTGTTGCAGGGCGAACACGACGGTCACGTGACGCTTCAGCCAATCAGATTTCTCTTTACTTGTGTTTATTTATATGAGGTATAATAATGTGCTTTGGTTAAGAAATGTAACATCACAGAAACTGGAATAATTATGAAATGCATACATATTTAGAACTGATACTTTCAAATATAAAATATTAAAAAAATTAAATTGATACAAGGTGTTTTTTTTTGTGATTGCATCCAAATATTTTGGCTCAATTTTAAACTCCCCAGACACAGATGTGTTAAAAGACAGATTAACTCTTGTTAAATTCAAAGATGACACAAATAAAATATTGGAGTGAAAATTTCCCTTTAGTAGATACAGCAAAACTCGGTTATAATGAAGTCGCTGGGACCTATGAAATTATTTCGCTATATTCGTAATTCCTTATAACCCTATACGAAATTCATTAAATTCATATAGCTGGGGATCCAAGATGACTTCACCATATCCGTGTTCGGAGTAAATGAGTTTTACTGTAGTCTTCATATTCCTGCATGTTTCGTAAAGTTTGTAAAATTTCTGTCTGTTTTCTATGAAGATCCCTCTCTGCTGGTAAGCTGTTGAATTACATGATAAATGATGGAGGCCTTGTGTTTGCCGGAGATGTGTACGCTGAGATAAAAGTGATGAAGATGGTCATGGAACTCAGGGTCACAGAGAATGGATGGTAAAGAATAGAAATTAGGAATTTAGAGGATTTGGATTATTGAATGACTCTAAGTGATGAATAAAGTAAAGAAAAAGAAAGAGAGATTGGAAATCTGTATTTTAAAATTTAAAAAATTGAATATGAAATGATTAAATAATTTAAATGTCACATAAAAGATGATGCCTGAATTGAAATTGAATTCAATTTCTTTGCTATTTATGGTAAATATTTTGACGCTTGTTAAAACGTGCGAAGTTTGATTCAAAACAATGAAAATTAATTCATACAGGTCACTGACATTAATGTCCGTCAGATACTATGTAGGAGTACCTCTTTCTAACTGCAAAATGCACCTGTCAGTGGATTTATCAGCTGTGTTAACTTAATGGAATGAGTTTTTAACAATACCAAACTTGCAAACGCAACATGAACTGTGATTCTTTGTTACGTAATGCGACTCTGTAATGCAGCCAATCAATTGACCCATGCATATTTAATAACATACGACGATTTTTCGGGGAATTTGCCCACGGGTGATAAGTAAACAAGACATCACCCGTGGGTTTCCGACGATGGTTTATAGACTGTAAATATTTTCAAACACTAAATTTGTTGTAGTAAGAGATTGAATGTGTTTCTCAGCTTAAAGTCTTTGGCAATTGTGAGTGAGACATTTATTTTATTTTTCAGGATCTTGTTGCCATGATTTCTGGGAGAATTCCCCTACAAGTGGAGAAAGCCATCAAAAAACAGCTTCAGTCATATTCCAGTAATATCACATCTGTACTCAGTCAGTTCTCCAGTCAACAGGTAAAAATCAGTGATGGAGATTTTTTTTAACGAATTTAAGAATTAAAGAGAGATTATGCTTACCAATTCTTCTCTCTGTTTAAATAAAGACAACCAAAAAAGAATTGTGAAAATTAAAAATGTTTACAGCAAACAAACTTCATGATTGTGCTACCTTCTTAAATTTGCCAAGAATTTAAACTTCATAATCCCTGTGGGGATCCGGGTTAGAATAGGTCCGCAGTACCCCTTGCTTGTCGTAAAAGGCAACTTAATGGGGCGGTCCTTCTGATGAGACCATATAAACCGAGGCCCGTGCCACTGCAGTTGTGGCAAGATAAAGATCCCTTCCTGCTCTAAGGTCGTAAGTGCCGAGCATAAGCCTAAATGGGCATCATGGCCTCATTTAACTGCATGGATGAATTCGAAATGTGAGTAGTCTTTGACTAAATATCGAAGATTGAAAGAAAATCTTACTCTTCATCCTCAGTTTTGTGGACGGTTTAATATTCAATCATTGTTTTGGAGGTATGAAGAGAGTTCATGTCTCCTTTATAAAAATTTCATCTAACTAATCAACTAATCATCCATTCTAGTTATCTTCATCCATGAAATTAAACCCCCATGAATCCATATTTTTTCCTCCAATTACTAATGTGTGCCTCCACAAAAATATATGAATTTAGAGTTTGTGAGCTGATAAATCAGCATCTTTTAAAAAAAAAATTAGATCTTTGTTTGATTTTGATTTAAGGTTATTATTTTTTTAATTTCCTATTTGTAGCCACTTTGAGCAGGTGTTGGAGTGCTTTACGGTGGAGTCAGACAGTCCACCTAGCAGTCCCACTATACTGGCCAAGAGTCCACCTAGCAGTCCCACTATACTGGCCAAGAGTCCACCTAGCAGTCCCACTATACTGGCCAAGAGTCCACCTAGCAGTCCCACTATACTGGCCAAGAGTCCACCTAGCAGTCCCACTATACTGGCCAAGAGTCCACCTAGCAGTCCCACTATACTGGCCAAGAGTCCCGCCGGCAACGAGGACTCCATCTCTCTTCATGTCAGTGTTACTTCTGATACCTTCTGATAAGAAAAAAAAGTAGAAAAGAAAATAGTTTAAAAAAGCTTAAAACAAATTACTGAGTTAATTGCCATTACCTGTTGCGTATGTTTCAGTACAATATCATGCTCTATGAAATCCTTCATAGTGTTCATAAATGATGAAAATTAATTATCAATTAAAGGTGCCAGAGAACCAATGTCAATAAATTTTCTCTACAGAGTTCCTCAGATCCAGATGAACCTATTCATATCATCAACGTGGGAATTAAATTCAGCAAAAAGGAGAAGTATGACAACAACGCTCTTGCTGTCAAGTTCCAGGATTTTTGTAAAGAGAGGGTATGGACTCAAATTACTAAATTTTAAAGCTGCAATTCTCCATTATACATCTGTTATGGCTATAGTTTGAGATCATTGAATGTCATGTTTTGTGATATTTTTAGGAGCAGTACTTGTGTGAGAAGGCCATCAGAAGAATCACATTCTTAGTCTACTGTAGGGTAGGTCTCAAAATGAACTTTTTCGTTAAGGAGAGGACGTTGTAAGTTTTTAGGAACTTGTGTCCAATCCTTTTGCTATAACATCAAAACAATAGAATATGTTCAAACCAACTTTTTCGTTGTTATTTCCGTATAGGGTTGGTTTCAAAATGATGGCTGTTGAGTAGGTCTAGAATGATGCTTTCACTGTGATATTGAACTTAAAAAATAATGATTTACAAATTACAAGTTTAATTTTGTATGTGTACAGAAGTGAATGTTGATATGTGTATTTTACATTAAATTTTATTATTAACTTGGATTTTATTTTCTCTTTCAGAGAAGTTCCCCAAAATATTTCACATATCGTGCCAAATTTGATGTAAGTAAATGACAACATGGTAATATTATTGATATATTTAAAACACGTACATGAGAACAAGTAAATGTGTTCCAGGAAATGTCTCCTAGTTCCCTTTAATGCTTCAGACTGTGATATTTTAAAAATCACAATGTTTATTTTTAGTTTGGTGAGGACAGGATTTACCGACATTTAGAGCCCGCCCTGGCCTTGCAGCTGGAGATCAACAGATTGAGGAACCTTGACCTAGAGGCCATACAGACCAACAACTAGGTACAAGATGCATCTATACCTAGGAAAAGCTAAGGTAGAATTTAACTCATTTCTGATTAAAGGGAGAGAACTCTTATAGTATAAGATGTAATTCATATAAAAGCCTTCCTGTTATATTTTACTGAACAATTCAAATGTTTTGAAAATAAGTTAATAAATATGTTTTTTCTTCTTGAAATCACGTTATTTTAAGCTTTTTGATTTACAGAAAGGACAAGATAGGGTAAGACCAGTATTTGGCCCCCCAATTTTGGATGTACTATACGTGTCTTTCAGAATGATCCAACAGTTTATCCATGAAAACCTGTTTTCACCCCTGCCA
Organism: Saccostrea glomerata; assembly: GCA_003671525.1. NCBI lineage: Eukaryota > Metazoa > Mollusca > Bivalvia > Ostreida > Ostreidae > Saccostrea > Saccostrea glomerata. The sequence goes on along the minus strand of PRKT01000154.1, from coordinate 527,500 downwards.
CAAAATGAGTACTGGTTTTAACAGGTTGGAGAGAATACTCGAAATCGGGTATTATCCTTGAAATCGCGTATAATACTCGATATTAGGGTATCGTTGAATCTGTTAAAAATCGGGTATTCCGTGCAACTTTCTAAAAAAACAAAAGAATAAAGCAACGGCGCATTATGCCACTTACTGTTACTTGTACATCAGTATCTTGGGGATTTGTTTTTATTAAATCTAATTTATATGGATGTCAAATAAATTCAAAATCACACGACAAACAATGCTGGGGTAACAAAGAAGAAACGATGGCGTTACTTTTTTTTCAAAATAATTTCTAAAAACAAATAAGTACACATTGTTTGTCTTTATTTCCCAATTAAGTATTCCATAAACTTAATTTTCTAAGTTGTGTACTATTCACAAAATGTGAAACTTTAAAGAAATCAAACGACTAACGCTGTGTTATGTATTTATACAGAAAAATGTATGGCGTCCCTTTCACTTGAAATATAAATTATTCCTTCAGTTGGAGAGCATAGGCGTCGAATCGAAATACAAATACATACTTACTATAGACATTGAATCTTGTTTCGTAGGTTTTAGCCCCCCCCTCCACTTTCCACAGACACCTCGCAGTATAGGTTAAAAATGGGTAAAGTTTTGGTGTTTGGAAGAAAAAGTTAGGTACTAAAGTTCGAACCTAATCCCCCCCCCCCCCCCACGAAATAGGATTTTCGCCTTTGGGAAAT
>PRKT01000154.1:515227-526620 GCA_003671525.1 Saccostrea glomerata | reverse complement strand
CATGTACAACGCACTATCTGATTGGTTCTAGACAATATTTCACGCGACAGGGAAAGAAAGACTAATTAATCCCCTGTCTTCTTTCTTTTCTCTTAGTTATTTTATCTGTGATACTTATTACTCATGGCAATAACTTTTTCTTATACTCATCTATGATGAAAAAAATGTGTTAAAAAATAAACATGAATTTTAGTTATTTTCAATGCTTGTAGTATCATATAATTGTGTTTGAAAATAACAGGTTGCGTTTTGTTTACCTCGATTTTTTCGGTATAACAATTAAAGCACGAATATGTTGAAGATTTGATGAATTCTATTCACCAAAGACGGCAATGACGGAAAAATAATTTTTATTTGAAGTCTTCTCTACAATTTAAAATATATAACCGCGACATTCAATAATGTTTAGCACAAAATTCTGTTTTAACATATAATTCAATTATTGCAAAAGGAGAAGTATCTTGGACACATGCAGAACACGCATAGTCGATGTTGTTTTTCACTTGTCAGAGGTGGTCTGAGAATTGGAAAGGAATAATTGATAAATGATTTTTTACCCAGAAAGCAACAACCGTTTCAGCTTTTCACCCCCCCTTGAAGTCGCAAAGGAATGGTAAAATATTGATGACTTAGCGAAATTAAACGATCAACAGTTAACTTCTCTCATAAGCTGTATTCCTGAAATTATCACTGTCTATGCTTAAATGTTGGAGACATATTCTGCAAATACATGTATGTATGAATAATAAAAAAAAATTTCAAAAAAAGAGAGAGATTTTTAGCCGAAATTTTAAACATTTTTACCATTACATAATTTATAGATTCTTCAATAATTTGATTTTAAGCACAAGATGAATGTGAAAGTAATTAATGACGCATAATTGGATACGATAGATAGTCCCTTGTTTACACATGGCATTATCTTGTGTGTGAAATGTGTTTCCGTATAATTTGATTTATTTACAAATTGTTCATGATTGTCGTGTTGATGTGGAATTATTATAAACTCCCGAATTCTGATATTTAAGGATTCTGTAGTGTTGGGTATGAACATGAAGAAGATGGAAATCCTTTCAACATTATGAAAAATATAAAGCATAACGAACGCCTTTTTGGAAGCAGATCATGAAATGTAATAAGCTCCACGGGTATTTGCTGTCCTGTGCGCATTAATCCTGACACCCAAATTCTTACTTGGCTAGTCATACCTTTAGAAAATATTTATAACTAGATGCAAGTTAACTCGGCAACATGAGCCATTCCATTGTTTAAGTTTTATTAGGTGATTACACCGCCTATACCCGATTTCGCGGATTCAACGATACCCTAATATCGGGTATTATACGCGATTTCAAGGATAATACCCAATTTCGAGTATTCTCTCCAACCTGTTTAAGATTAAAAATACGCAGATGTCGCCGTGAGGTCAGGAAATAGGTCAATTTTCGAAATTTCTCATTTTTATGCAAATTTCACTAATTTTACGGCACATTTTCTTTCGGAAAACATAGAGCACACACTTGCCTATTTATCAAATTTATATATTTTATACACTGATATCAAATGCAGTATATGTGTAAAAATCTCAGATAGGCAAGTGTGTGCTCTATGTTTTCCGAAGAGAAATGTACCCATAATATGATGAAAATCCACAAGAATTGAGAAAATTTGGGAAAATGTCCTATTTCTGAACCCTCTAGAGGCTTCCATGTAGCCTTTGAATCAAAATTAGTGCTTGTCTTAAAGTAAGCATCATTTTAACTTTTTAACTACAAACTATCATAGTTTTATCAGTGTTCTGATTTTTATATAAAAAATTCGGCTGTTACCCTATCTTGTCCTTTGTGAAAAGTTAAAAGTTGATTGAAAAATTTAATAACGTTGCAGACTCTGAACAAAGTTGATTGTGTCCAACAATCTTAAAAGGGACATAACTCTGTAAATTGTCCTGTAAATGTTCTTGTTTAGTGTCTGGACAATCTTAAATGGGTGTTTTTCAGGGTTACCTGCATCATAAACTTATTTGTTTATTGTCTAACAGGTGGCAGCAGGACAGGAAATGACGGATTACAGATTCTTTGTGAGAGTCATCATCAGGCACTCCGACCACGTCACCAAGGTAACATAGCACACAATGAATAGGTACAAGATTTATTCTTCTAAAAAAAAAAATAAATAAATAAATTTGTTTGGATACAAAAACAGTTACAAGATATTGTCTGATTGTACCATCTTGTGTACTTGTGTCTTGCACTTCTTTATTTTTCTCCCCTATATTCTTATTCTACAATTATAAGCAAAAAATCCAGTGAAGCAAAGTGTTCCTTGTCAAAGTTTTCCTATATTTATGTGTTAGTATATGGCATCATCTGAACTACATGTATTTATACTCTTTTTTCAAACAAAGACAGGCCTTTAGATAAAATTTGATGTTTTTTTTTCATTAGGAGGTCTCTTTTGAGTACCTACAAAATGAAGCAGAGAGAACCCTCCTGGAGACTTTGGATTCATTAGAAGTGGCATTCTCCCATCCACTGGTGAGTTAGGGTTGATAAAGTCCTGTAAATTTGCTTATTTTCATTGATTTAAATTTTATTGGTATGCAGAAAAATTATTGGTTCATGGGGATTAAATTCCATGGTTAATGTAAACAAATATGGTACTGAAGTTTGAAAGGTTCAATTTTCTGGAGGACAACAATTTAAGAAAAAAATCTCCTTGTACCTTAAAAAGACAACCCCTACCCTCTCTTCCCAATAGGAATTAGCAATTTCAGAGCATTTCAAATTTGACCATAATGATGTTTTCAGTTTGTATTGGAATAAACATACATGATACTAAATATATCTTGTGTTATAATTCCAGTCCAAGAAGACTGACTGTAACCATATATTCCTGAACTTTGCACCAACTCTGACCATTCCAGAACCAGGCAAGGTAAAATCAACAGTAGTATACATAGAGGATATTCAATGTTTTGAAGCACTCGTGAAAATATCAAAAATCCTGTCCCACTCGTGAAATAAATTCCATATTCAACTACAAAACATTGAATTTTCTGTTTATTACATTTTAAAAACGAAATTCTTTGATTTTTCCTTTGCCTCTGTCTTTTTGTTATACAGTCATAGGCTCGTGACGTCATAGTTGAGCGGTTGGGACGTCATAGCTATGTGAAGTGAATCACTGTAAACATGGATTTAGCAACATATTTTTGGTAATTTTAACAGGTATATTCGCTGTCATAGTGGATTTATTTATTTTAATCTATCTTATATTAGGTCAAGGAATGTTTTTTTTACAGCAATCTTTGCTATGGGAAGGGAAATCAAGAGTTTTCCAGCACTTCTGATATCCATCACACTGTGACAGGATATCATTTTGATATCCTTTCACAGTGTGACAGGATATCATTTTTATTCAATGAATAAATTACAGTATTTCACGGGTAAAAATGTAATAGATATAATTTATACTCATATTTTGATAATTATACAATTGAACTTTGAACACTGATATATATCTCAAATACCATGGAAAATTTGAAGTGATTTGGAAGTCCTAAACACTGATTCTTGATCTATTTCACCCCAGATATCCTCAATACATTGATATCTCAAAGTTTTGCAGTGATTGGGAAGGGCTTGCGCCACGCGCCATAGTCGCATTGAAGTGGAAAATGGGGCATTAAATTAATCAATCATTGCGCCAAGGTGGGCGTTCAATTTTTATCGATGTTATTTGGAAATATTTTGCGTATGACTTTCTTTCTTCTTTTATTTTCGTTTTTAAATAAAGTCAATTTAAAACAACATTTCTCATTGGCTGACCTCGTCAAAAAGTACTTCCGGTTAAACGAAGCACTTACATTAGGTACAATACTTCAATCAATTGTATTTTAAGGCTGTTCCCTTTCAAAACTGTCGTAATTTTAACACAAAATACGGTTAGTTATATTCTAAGGAAGTTCCTTTAAATTTGCTGCATTGCATGTGTTAAAAGTCAGATTTGGTTAATTAGTGTTTTCTCTCGTATTTAATATATTGTTTGTCACTTTGTTATTTTTTAAAATGGCCCTTCAGATTATATTGATGGCCCATTTATTTTGGAAAATTGGCCCATCTAAAATGTTGACAGTTGCGCCATAGTCCCATTGATCATTTTGGCCTTCCCAATCACTGGTTTTGATTATTAAGTTGGTCCAAACATGGTCTGTATGTTTATATCACTGTTTTTTTCTTGCCATTTCTGGTTATTACCATTGTCAACTCACCATTACCATGTGTAATTATATCTCAATAGCTGGAGGAGACAGTCAGAGCCATGGCGATGAGATACGGCAGTCGTCTCATGAAGATGAGAGTTCTCATTGCAGAGCTCAAATTCACTATAAAGTAAGACTACTTCTTGACCTGCTCAAACTTTCTATCAGCTACATACAATGGATATTTTACTTTTGTGATGAAATTGTGAAAAGACATTAGAAAATTTCGAGAGAAAAAGCAGAGAGCTACAGATCCAAGCGTTGTAAAAACCTTCAATTTACACCGACGATTTTTCGTTGCTACCTTAGGTATTTATTTCATGTAGTTTAAGCTTTCTCTGGCTATTAAAATGGTATTCTATAATAATTCATATATTTAACTCTTATATTTCACACTTTATTTGCCTTTTAACGGTCCGAACAGTCCTGTATATAGTTTTGTAATGTCGGTTTAAGAGTTTCCTTTCGACATCCGTGACCACAAACAGCCATTTGTTAGCGTTGAGCATTTGTTTAGAGGTAAGTGAATCATCAGGAATTAAAGTTTAATGTATGATTAATTATTAAGTACAATTTAAAATTAATATCAAAGCTGTGGAAATTATAAAATACAAGAAAATATAACAGTAGTGAGCGACGAAAAAACGTCGGCTTAAATCGAAGGTTTTTACAACGCTTGGATCTGTAGCTCTCTGCTTTATCTCTCTGAATTTTCTCAAACAGAGAGCTACAGTTCTGCAGCTATATGCAAACATACTTACTTTGTGTAGATTCAAATTTGTTCATATCATACCCTCTCCCTTTTAAGGATTGGTTTGGACCACTATGAGGTTTAAACTTTTCAATAATAAATTGATTTCTGCTTTTTTCCAAGCCACATTGTTCAGGTGAGCGATGTGGCCCTTGGGCCTCTTGTTTAATTGCCTTTCTGATTGATTTGGACAAGTGTTGATCGAGTGTCAATGTAGTAAACTTGTTTATTTTGTATCAGACCGTCCTTGTAGAGGGAATCTGCAGCTCGACCGACAGAGCTGTCTGGGTCAGTGGTTACCTCCCTTACCTCGAGGCAATCTTTGCAAAGGAGTTCCGCCATCCCCTCCCGAACCCAAATGAACTCCTCCCCAATGGTATGGGACATTGGACATTGGTAAATTTAATCCCCAATGGTATGGGACATTGGTAGATTTGCCCCACACACCCAAGGACTACACTGATGGTTAGCAGTGCCCTCATCAAGTAAGTAGCCATGTTTTGAGCAAATTTTATTTTTTCTAACCCTTTTAACTATTTGATGTTTTGATGTAACATTTTCAGCAAATGAATACACTGTCTGTGTCGCCGGCTGGAAGGGTGTCTCACCCACCCCCGAGTACAGGGGGTTATTGTACATGTCTCACCCACCCCCGAGTACAGGGGGTTATTGTACATGTCTCACCCACCCCCGAGTACAGGGGGTTATTGTACATGTCTCACCCACCCCCGAGTACAGGGGGTTATTGTACATGTCTCACCCACCCCCGAGTACAGGGGGTTATTGTACATGTCTCACCCACCCCCGAGTACAGGGGGTTATTGTACATGTCTCACCCACCCCCGAGTACAGGGGGTTATTGTACATGCCATCGCACTGTACGGGGATGGCATGTGGGAGTCACTTCCCCTTAGAGTGTTGACATCCACCAGCTGGCGGCACCAGTTACTCATGTCACCCTCATTTATTAATATGTTTGATCAGTGTATACTATTAATGCAAGATATATTACTGTAGTCAGCAGTGCCTCACACAAATTAGTCCGACCAAAATATACTCAACAAAAAAAGAAACGCATATTGTTTTACTCGTCAAAGAAATTTTCAGAATGTACATGAAACAACTATTTTTTATATCAATGGATACCTGTGACCTATTTAAAGAACAACATGGGGTTTTAAAACCCAAGTGTTGAATTATCTCCCTTGATTAAACATGTTTATGAAAGTAGTGTTTCTCATGATTTCTTCTAAATCAGTTGTCTATTTTCATTCATATTTTGGATTTAGAGAAACTTTTCACACTTCTATTAAACCCATATTTAAAATTTGATTGCAGTGTTGATAGTGCAATGCTACGCCCAAACAAAGATGAATACAACCAGGCTAACGATGATACTAAATGGTGCTATGCAAGAGGAAGTTGCAATTGTATTTGAAATAAATCAATGGGCTTTGAAACCTTAAAACTAACGTCTAAAGACCACTATCATGCCATCCGCATGTAACAACAACCAGACTGGACCGTCAGACACCCCCCCCCCCCCCCCCCTTCATCACTTCATGCGATTTAGAACTTAATGTAAAACTGCTGCAGCAGCTATAATTGCTGGATGATAAAATCCGCATAAAAATGCATAAATTGTTCGCAAGTGACTGAAATGAGATGGTATTCCTCCACAATATCCGTACATTGGAAATCCACTAGCATTGAGACTTTGCACAGTACATATTGTTATGCCCCTTGAATTTGGGGGCAATGAAAATGACATCAACTTGACTTTTCAATTTGAAATATTGATTTTTATCACAACACACTCTAAAATCGCTTAAATAATATAAGGTTTAAACTGAAAACTTAGAATTTCATATTATTCTGATTATGCGTTTCTTTTTTTGTTCAGTATAGTTCCCTCATGATAATATGTAGATATTTACAACATTATTGTTCATGATAAGAGTATTAAAGTTGTGTATGTCATACGTTAAAGAAATCAAAAACGTCAAAATATTATTAGAAAATCACTTTCTCCTCGAAATGCAAATAAAAAAATAAGAAAAAATTAATCATTCTGTGTGTGTGTTTTATTAAGTGATGGAATTTTCAATCCCTGGCCAGATTCTGCTCGTGTGTACACTTGGTGAACTGTAGGGTATAAAATGTGTAGCAAAACGAGAACTGGGTCTGAGATTCGGGTTCGTGTTGAAGTTCAGCATACCATTTTATATAGAACTTGAATTATGTAAGTAATATCTGCGACGATTACATAAGTAAATTTCAGTAATTTTCAAAACAAAAAAAGGTTTTCAGTTTAGAATTTTCTGACCCTGTCCTTTGGATATGGGGTAACCCATATCTATTCTTGTATTTTCAATCATGGGCATAATTTTATTTGACATTTTTTGTAGGGAATTATGAGTAGGAGGGGGAGTGTTGGTCGAAAGAAGACTTTTCCTCATCCCATCATTATACCTATAGGAGTTTGACTGAGGCCAATTTGTAGACCGTGATTCAGAGTGGCAGCTTTCCTACCCGGGGATTTGGTCTCAACCTCCTCGTAAAACTTATACCACTGGGAAACAAACAGACATTTTGTGCAGTGGAGGTCCATTCTGCCCACGAGACCACGCCTTTCCTCAGATGCCAAGTCCCACGTGAGGGGTCCATCACAGCCGGGTCTCTGTGTCTGGTGCAGTGAAACAACTTCATTCTACATCTCAGCTGTTTTCCCAAAGTGTAAAAGTCTGTTGCAATTTTGGTTAGCCAGCCTAGGTAAAGTCACAATAGTTTATTTGCATGAAACAGTCAACAGGTAGAAGAGCATGAGAGTATTTAATAGAGTTATTTCCCTTAGACCTACGTATACTGAGTAGACATACAGAACTTAAATTCAGCATCATGTAATTTTAATTGTTTCAACTTAACACTTATGATTTGTTTGTAAATGTTTAAATGTAGTTCAGCTGCATGTATTACATTTAACTTAAATTGCATTTATTTACATGTATCTTCATGTAATTGTGTATAACATGTAATCCCACATTAGAAACTTAATTTTTACATTTTTAACTTGATCTAATATATAAATACTTAATCTGTAAGAATATTTGAAAAATATTGCTTTGTTATCATTGTTTTATACAAAATTTGACTTACAGCACTGATTCCTTTTCATTTAATCACTGTGGTGGGGTTTCATCTCGCAGCTTCTTAATGGCAGAAGAAGAAGATGGCATGTTCCCCACACAAGCATTTCCTCTTTTTCCACTGCTGACAGAGTGTCCTAGACCATCTTAATCATCTCCTTGGACAGTCTGCTGTTACAGTGCTGTATGGTGCGGGTAAGTTTTCCTCCTCTTTACTTTTCACCCCCTTACTATGTGGCTCATTTTGGGGCTTGTAACCATGCATGATTTAAAATGACGTTTTTGAATTTTGGCATTGCTTTAGTTCTCCTTGTTTAGGCTTATAATTCCGAAAACTTGACAAATAGTTTATGTTATTATACCTCTGTTTATTTTTTCTATATAAAAATAAGACAAATAAACATGCTATTTTTCTAAACAGTCTCTACCGTGAAATAGTTTTTGTGCTATTTGCCCATGGTGAATAGTCCTCAAACTATTCAACGGCAGCATTCGATTTCCCTCGCTTTTCATCTCTGAAAAACTTCTGATTTTTACATGGATTGTGACGCGTATATATTATGACGTAACAAAAGTTAAGTCAGCACTGGTATAATATGGAATATCATAATTGTGTGTACCGTGGACTTCCAAAAGTTAACAAAAGTTAAGTCAGCATCGGTATAATAAAACACCTATTTACTGACTATTCGGACAATAGCAAGTTTATCGTCCCCCTCATATTAGATGGGGAGCTAGGTGAAACTTTTTGTACATACGTAATCAGCAGGAGGGAACAGATAAGAATCTTTTGGTATATCAGAGTCAATAATGATTACTTTTAATGATCAACAATGAGTTTGCTAATTTGTCCTTTTGAAATCTTTGTATATTGCTTAATTTGCTAGGTTTCATGCAATTTTGGACCTATTTTCAAATTCTGGGTAGAATCCACCCTAAGGCTTATGAAAAAATTGACTCAATTTTGACTTAATATCATTTTATTAACATCTTGAAACAAGAAAATTTCATTGAACAAAAATTTTATTCATTACAGTGTCAAATATATCCAGATATGATCACAAGTCAGAAAGACATTCACTCTGTTGAACTGTGGTAGAAGCAGTAAGGTGTGACCTATTGAGATGGAAACAGTATCCAATACACTGAAGTCACAGGACTCAAATTTCATACATGTTCACAGGTAGGTGTATAGTCTTTGAAATAACCACAATTGACTAATTCTGGGACAAGTAAGTATGTAAGTATAGGAATGAGAGCACCAAATCCGCGGATGTACACATGGCTTTGAATGTTACACATTAAACAGAATACTGAATGGGTAGCCGTTAAGCCATTGGCTGAAATCAGGTACAATGTACATGTATGTATTTCATTGATTTCATTTTAAAGTAAAATTAATGACGTTTGAAATAAATGATGGGATGAGGGAATATTACAGAAACTATAGAATTTCCAGGGAAGATTTTAGGAGTGGGGGTTGATTTTTTATGTAGCGTGTTATTTACTGTGGATCTCTATAAATTGAAAATTGATGACTGTCGAGCGAAAACCAGGCTTAAGTGCATTGTGACATTATCAAGAAATCAAGCGGTAAAGTCGACGTCATAATAAAACGTCATGATAAAATCATTTTCTGCAACGCTGTCATGCTTGAGAGTGAATGATTTCTTTGACGGACCATGGAACTGTCCGTAAGTATTATTTTTATAAGCCTACATGTACAGAGAAATATTAATTGATTTTGTGTAATTCCATCCGTTGACATGTTTGTCATCGATATTAATTAAACATCGAAGTTTACATATGTAATAATGTTACATATATACGCCAATCATTGTAGTTATATGACATGTTAGCTATAGCACTCTTAACAACTGTTGTTCAGCATCATCATTTTTCAATTTCACAGCGTTTAACAGGAAGTTTTAACGTGACATTACTCTATGTAAATATAAAAGATATACGTATACTTATGAAAATGTTTGTTTGAATAAAAATAGATCGGGATATGAGCAGAAAAGTAACTTTATCTGTCAAGTTATTTTTTGGGATATGCTGACATGTTTATGAAGATTTACAGAATTCTCTTAAAATAAAAAAATTTCACGAATATTCTGAAGGATAGACCCTATTCTAAAAATAAATTGTTTATAATTGCCTAGCTACACGGTATGTTCAGTAGTAGCTATATCAAACATCGTTAGTTCGCATTGTGTAAATAAACTTAATAAGTTCTTTCAGAAAAAATATGCGTGTGTCAACCTTTCAAAACGTTTAAGTGGATTTTAGAATTAGCTGTATATTTTTGATTTTTGAAGTTACACAGATTTTTGCTGTTGTCATTTTGTTACATATCAAATAATTGTTAAATGTAGCAAGTACTTGTCAAACACAAGAAATGTTCAATAAAGAAAGAAAATCAACGACGCGTATGTGAAAAATCATTTTGTTTGTATGATGTGTTTGATGTGGAAGGAGGTGCCAGAAAACTTTTTACATGGGCCGGTAATTAACATATTGATGCTAGTTACATTTTAGTATTGGTTACATGTAAAACACGCATGTCAAAAATAGCAACAGAAAGTAAGAGAACGGGTAAAACATATTTACATGTAATATTCTTCGATCATCGTAAACGGGAAGGGGGGGGGGGCATGTCTAAGCTATGGACATTCACGCTTAATTGATTACCTGATTTAATTAAACAAGAACAAGGCACACATCTTAAGCTGTTACTTTTGTGTTTTTTGTTCTTTTTTTAAAATACTTAATTGTTGTAATTTATACTTTTTTTGATACACGAGAAGCTGTATATATATGAATGGGTTAGTTGATCAAGCACACAATATCAAGCCGACCAACATGTATTTTTTTTGTTCGATAAATCCTTTATCAGAGAATATAGAGCGATTTGATCATTGACTTAAGTATGATATATTCAGATACATGTATTTACATACTCCAACTTCCATATATATTGAACAAATATAGGCATATTAATTAAATCGGATTAATATATTTTGCATAAGCGTCGGAAACCCGGGGGAGGGGGTAGGAGGGGATTAGCCACCCTTTTTTTCTCTATATTAAGATATACTTAATATAGTCATTGGACATTGCTGCGTAGGCCTAACCCCCCGCTTTCGCTTTTCATTGACATGTTGCAATATAGGCTTAAAATTGGGAAAGTGGGGTGTTAAGAAAAAAAGGTTTGGAGTACGAACCTACC
>PRKT01000154.1:480431-494006 GCA_003671525.1 Saccostrea glomerata | reverse complement strand
TGGCTTGTGAAATAATATCAACAGAAACGGATATTCTTAACCAATGTCTCAAGACACGTTTGCTCTTGAGCATTCTCCTAAGCGGCCAAAAATCATCTGTATCGTGCATTTTAAAGTTATGTTTTGCAACGCTAGAAATGTGCAAGAGCTTAAAAAAAAAGAAAGAAAGAAAAAAAAATGTGTATGTGAAACACTGCATGATGCCCCCGTGTGGCAACTTGTGGTAAAGGTTAAAGTTTCTCAAATGCAAGCCAATCTCTAAGGTCAAGGTCAAAAGATGTTGGACCCGTTTTAGCCAGGTACCCTGTCCCTGTAATGCTTCGCAGGCTCCGCATCACTGGGCAAGGATGAGACAGGAGACCAGGCTATACCCGTATCAATGAATATACTTATATGTAATGCCCAAGGTTAACGTTTTTAAAAGTAGGTCAAACTGCTAGATCAAGGTCAAAATTAATGGTTCCCAGGGAATGGGCTTTGTCATAAAATATAACAAACAGCCCTAGCACCAACTGTTCAAAACTTATGGATTTTTTTTTTATAATACATGTATGTAAAACGCCATGGTCAGAGTCAAAATTGTTTATATTTAGAGGAAAGTCTTGTCACAGGAAATATACCTTTGGAATATAAAAGTTCTACATTGTAGTACTTATTATTTCAAAATTAAGGCCAAGATTAAAGTTTTTAAAAAGTGACCCAAACTCTACGATCAAAGGCAAACAAGCGCATAAAAAACCTTCTCTCACCGCTTTGCACAGACTCTGAATCCAAACCTCGATAGCTGCTCAAGGCAGATTTAAGAATGTGAAGACAAACGATTTCATTCGTGGTGTCGGAATTGATAGCTATATCATTTTCTTAAACGGCTACTCTAAAATTTGAAGTCAGTGCCTTCAAAATTTTAACCTTATGTCAAGGTAATTGAGAAAAAAAATCCTCTCTATCAAATATTTTCTCACTTGGCTTTGACATTTTAATGCCCCCCGAACGAAGTTTCGGGTGTAAATAGTTTTTGTCCCGTCCGTCCGTCTATCTGTCCGCAAAAACATAAACCTTGCTTATAACTTTTGACTGGGTGGGGCTTTTATATTTCACAGGTGTATTCCTTGTGACAAGACCTTTCTTTTGGGTACCGCCAAATTTGACCTCTTGACCCACTGTTGCAAATTTAAAAAAAAGCCAAGGCTTTCATACTTCACATGTGTATTCAATGTGATAAGATCTTTCAGTGGGTGTAAACATTTTTTACCTTTTGACCTTGACCTTACTGTTTGACCCACTTTTTAAAACTCAACCTTAGCCATAATTTTTAAACACTTAGGACTAGGGCTTTCATATTTCACAATTGTATTCCTTGTAACAAGAACTTCCTTTGGAGACCAAAAATTTTGACCTTGACTTTTGGAATTTGACGTACATTTGAGAAAATTCAACCCTCGTCATAAGCTGCCATACGGGGGCATCAGTGTTTCACAAACACATCCTTTTTTTAACTCAAATACAGTAAAACAATGCCCTTGACCTTTGAGAAGCTTGTGAGTCAAAATCATATCTGATAATCTTTGGATAGGCAAATTTATATTGCTGGCAAAAATGCAAAAACAAACGAAGCCAGTAGTGAACTAGCAGACATATTGACAAAGGAAATCCCGTATGGCCCTAATGTACTTGGCGTTCTCAAAATGTGCGTATTCAATATCTTAATGTTGAACAACCTTTTTTGAGTTGCTAACTTTAGTATCCTATACTCGGTGCCTTTATTGGTGTTCCATCCCCTTCAAATAAGATTTCGTGTATTCTGATAGAAATAATATGAGCATGACTTGTTACTAAAATTGATTTGAAATGCTTTTATACCTTTGTTGTAAGGGTAGCACTATGAAGTATGTCTCCGGGCCAGAACAGCTGGGAGGCGACCGTCACAGCTGTCAGGCTCAAACTGACGTTACCACCGGCGTCAAATGTAGTATCTAGATTATGCTCATCATGGAAGATGTATTTCCGAACAGCATTATGGAGCATTGCTAGCAGTATAGAAAATCCACCAAATCCTAGAACCATAAGTAAAGCTGACTCGTATCGCTCAAGAACGGGTTTAACTCTACAATGAAACAATCACAGTAGTTAGGTTGTTTTTTATATTAACAGATGATATAAAATATTCATTTAAACTGCATATATTTCCTCCTGACATCAGAGTCAAATTATTTTTTTTTTTGACAAGAATTCTTTCCGTGTTTATTAAAATTCTTAAATTGGTCTGAAAAAATGTCAGTCTGCATTCGACTTATTGATAGATTTTATGTGCTGACAAGGTCATTGTATCGACCATAGAACTTGCGAAATGTTGACTTTAATTGAGACTGTTGATATGTTTGATTCATAAACTTGTTTGTCAATAGCTTGTCTTTTTTAGATATTGTACGTAGAACTTGCTCTTGCGAATCGATTTAACTGAGACACATCAAATCCATATGCAGGTGGTAAAGGTACATTGCTACGCAAAGTAAGGGAAGTTGTAGTTTTCACATTTATCATAAAGTTTTGTTGTTAGATTACCACTATGACTCTGTGGTGTCTTGAACTTCAAGCTGACTGGGATATATCGTGTCGACATATGAATGGAAATATCTATTGTTAATTAATAATATGTCGAGTTAAAGCCAAAGAAAGTTTCTAGTCGTGTAAATACTTAAGGTTTCAAATATATTCTTCTTCATATGAATACAAGAAATAGGTCTGCTTATAACGGGGTGCAATTGGTACCCATGGGATTTCCAACAAATTGTTGGAAGAACTGGTCTCCAAAAACCACTTACAATGTAGATATAGTCAATCAGAAACTCAAGCACCTTTTCAGTATCAACTTGAGAGTACTTGTATGTACAATCATATGTGTGTGTTGCAGGGATTGGAAAGCATTTGTGCTGATACTAAGAGTGCACGCGTTACTGTTTTGGCAATGCTCTCAGAATGCTTATTTATGTGGTTTTAATTAAATTTATTTATTAAGTACGAGTATATTTATCATACGTGATGTACAATCATATGTGTGTGTTGCAGGGATTGGAAAGCATTTGTGCTGATACTAAGAGTGCACGCGTTACTGTTTTGGCAATGCTCTCAGAATGCTTATTTATGTGGTTTTAATTAAATTTATTTATTAAGTACGAGTATATTTATCATACGTTGGAGAGAGAAATAAAGTGAGCTGTATGGTCTGAATGGACTACAAATAATTTCGTATAGGTACATACACAAACTCTATTACAATTGTCTTGCGATCGATAGATTTCTATTGCAAAAAATCATATTTTTATATTTTAAAATGAAGCATATAGTTAATCTTATTTTATCTCTCTATCTCCATGCAGAAACTGTGAGCGCAGTGGCTCATTAACCTGGATTCATGTGAAATTTTTATAAAAGTACACGAATTTAAATGAAATTGTCAAAGTAGAACAACTCACTTAGATTTTTGACCCATTTACGTTACCTCCATTAAAACTTAAGATAGAGTAAAAACACGATAAGAATAACAATAGAGCAAACAATATTCGTGGACATGAAAAAAGATAGGAGGTTACAGAGCAGAGCGCATTATCATGTCTAGTTTGACCAAGGATGCAGACTTAAAATGAAAAGCTACCAATCAATTATTTCACATGATCAACTTAAAAACGAAAGGAAAATAAAGGACAGAAACAAAATGCAACATTTTTTTTTAAAGATGTCCAGTATCTACATTTTGGGACAAACTGTCATTACTTTACCGAGATAAAAACAGAAAGGCGAGAGAGTGAGAGAAGACTTACCCCGTGGTTCCGGGTGCTGGACTGAGGGTCGCTGGACATGCTGACCTGTTGAATCCTGCAACAACGGTCACACAAAGTCCTAGCAGGATGAAATTTTGACTTCTCACCATATCGCACGTTGGGGGTAAATAACAGCACTTGGGGAGGGTCAGTTGAGGTCGACAGGTAACGGGGAGTTCTCACGGCGGATTCCTGCGCGGGGAATGAAGCTGGTCGCGTCTGAAGAATCTATTATATACGCTCTCATACAGAACACATTACCCCACCAATAGTCGATAGACCTGGTGTAAAGAGGGCATCAACGAACCACCCAAGATTTATTCTCTCTCAGTTTACAAATACATGTATATTGATACAAATCATTCATTGTATATTACAATGAGATCTATCAATTTTTGATAGTCTCAGTCCATGAGAGAGAGAAAAAGAGAGAAAGAGTAGAACCCGGTTGGAGCAGTGTTCCAATAGATAAATTGTTTCATCATAAATTCTTAATATATTTTTCATCTTATTCAAATATACAAGAAAACTATTCAGGAATACAGGGCAGGCTGCCATATACGACATATGGCGTTTAAATTTGATAAGTTTATAAGTGTAATTATTTTATCAATAAATATTAAAATAAGCTAATTCAGAGAATCTGTGTCTCTCGCTTAAAGAAAAAATACCGCGGATCTAGGGGGTGGGGGTGAGGGGCAGGTGGGGCAATAGGAGTAATAGTTTAAAACTTCATTTCAAAAGCTTCCTGAGATATCGCCTTGAAATGAAAGTTTTACACACTAACAGAATGTACCGGGGGTATGAATTTACGACCTTGACCTTTGTTCTAAAAATAAATAGGGGTCTTCCTTAGGCTTAAGGAAGTCGTAGCATAAAATGTCACTGCAAAATCTCAATGAATTCTTGAGTTCGCCCGGAAACAAAAGTGTTAAAACAGACATAATTTATTAATTTATTACCTTGACCTTTAACCTTTTGACCTCAGAATCGATAGCCTTTTTCTAAGGCCATAGGGAGCTGCTGTGTAACATTCCATTGCATAAGCTCAGCGTGACAGAAATACAGATGGATGGACAGACAGACAAACAGACCAATATTAAAATCCTCCAATTTGTGAAAATGGAGACAATAAGGACGTATACATTGGATATGCCATGAACACTACTAGCTGCATTGCTTTATGGAGCCAAAGATTAGGTTCTCAGTGTTCATTCCAATTCTGGATTTTGCCTAGACTATTTATGATCATTGTATATATCACCTGCAAATCCTTACAAGCCCTAATTATCTAATAAGTACTTGCATAAATTTAGATATAACTCTTCAATAGAAACACTGGTAATCATTTAAATGACTTTTCAACATTTATGTTTTGATTTGAATTTTTTTTTCCTCTCTTGATGACACTAGTGTTATGACTTCCATCAATAGAAGGTAAGAGAAAACAATCAAAATATTTTGTGAGTATATCAATAATTTATTTATAAAGATAAAAATTAATCTGTGATATTTATAATATCACATAAAAAAAACAAAGAATAAATAAGCTTAAGGTCGCAGCACCCAATACTGCATTAAAGCAAAGAGTATTGTGTATCATAATTTTAACTTCTAAGGCCTCTAAGGGAATTCTTACAAGTTATAAATAAACATCTCAAATGTATTTAGCAGATCTTAAAAATATCATACAAAATAGATAGGACTTCAATAGGCTATGGCCAAACTGCGGATTGACTACTACAAATTGAATTCCTGTGTTTGAACCACTATAAAAATCTACAGTGTACTTACAATCAACCACATATTACTTATTAAGTTTATCATAAACAAGTAAAAGGTTCACAGACAGCACAAACACCATATTTAAATTTGAGGTCATTTTTGGCCCAAGATGTGGCAATTTAGTATCACAGGTAAATTGTAACTTGTATAATAATTTGTATTTGGTATAAAGTGTTATTTGTAACTGATGAAACAGCAAAAATGATACACTGATTAACAAACATACAGTAAGACATGTAAAAGCTATCTAATGATGGAATGCTATGATGCAGTATCTGATTTACTATCATCTTGGTCTTGTCTATGCACATCTACTAATGTCTTTTGTCCAGATATATCATTCTGATTAGTTAATCCTGAAAGGTCATTCTGATTGGTAATTCCAGTATGAATGTTTTCATTGGTCAATTCTGTATCAGTTTGATTGGTCTTTCCAATGACTTGGCCTGTGCCTTGGTCACTGCTCAGTGTGTCTGTAGTGTTGTCCCCTGTCTGTGTGTCTGTTGTGTTGTCTCCTGTCTGTGTGTCTGTCCTGTCCAGTTCCTGGTCACTCTCCTCGTCCTCCAGGACCACATAGTTACTCATGCTGGGTGTGGCCTGGGTGACCTGTGGGAAGGGGCGTTCACTGTTCTCCAGGGATGTCGCATCCCAGTCTGCACTGCTCTGGGAGCCCAGTAGATCCCTGTGGGAAGAGGAAGGGGTATCCTCCCCTGCCAAGAGAGGGGTCCGTTCATTGTCAGATTTCATCTTTGACTTGCTGATAGTTTTTTTCATTGTTTTGCCTGTGAAAAGAGATTTTATTCAATTGAGGGGGTCATGATTTTAACAATTTAATATCTACACTACCCAAGGATGCTACCACATAAGTTTCAGCATTCCAGGCCCAGTGGTTCTTGAGAAGAAGATTTTTAAAGATTAGTAGATAAGATTTGTTCTATATATTTCTATGTAAAACTTGGATTCCCTATTGTGGCTCCGCCGGGGGTCATGATTTTAACAATTTAATATCTACACTACCCAAGGATGCTTCCACATAAGTTTCAGCTTTCAAGGCCCAGTGGTTCTTGAGAAGAAGATTTTTAAAGATTTGTTCTATATATTTTTATGTAAAACTTGGATTCCCTAATGTGGCCCGCCCTACCCCCGGAGGTCATGATTTTAACAATTCAATATCTACACTACCCAAGGATGCTTCCACATAAGTTTCAGCTTTCCAGGCCCAGTGGTTCTTGAGAAGAAGATTTTTAGTGACCCCACCCTATTTATGTCTTTTCTTGATTATCTCCCCTTTTAATAGGACTTGGCCCTTGATTTTAACAATTTAAATCCCCCTTCTCCCAAGGATGTTTTGTACCAAGTTTGGTTAAAATTGGCCCATTGGTTCTTGAGAAGAAGTCGAAAATGTGAAAAGTTTACAGACGGACGGACGGACAAAATGTGATCAGAAAAGCTCACTTGAGCCTTCGGCTCAGGTGAGCTAAAAAACTAGTAGAAAGGTCTAGCACCAACTGTTCAAAATTTATTTGGCATAGATTAAATTTTCTAAAGGTTTGTCGAACTCTAGGGTCAAAATTGTTGGTATCTAGAGGAAGGCCTTGTCACCAAATTGAAAGTTATGGTGCTTATTGTTTAAGACTTTGACCAAGGTTAAAGTTGATAAAAAGTAGACCAAACTCTTTGGTCAAGGACAAAAGGTAAAGAAAATTAAAGTATTGGAAAGGAGCCTCGGAAATAGTGTGAGGCTACAATAGAGGAATTTATAGGAAGCTATCTTTTTAGGAGCGGCAAGATAATCTCTCATACCTAAAAAATAAAACAGATCTAAGTTATGTGGTATTATATTTTTAAAATTATAGCTCCGTGGGGAGTTTGACCAAAATCAAAGATCAGAATTTTACATAATATGTGTGCAAAAGAGAAATTCTCCAGAACAACATAGCCGTGATGGTCGTATCGATATTGAAGCATTCCAATTCATCATCAGTCAAAGCGACTCATATAAGCGTTGTGGTCCATAGGCCTGTTCAAGTTGCAAATTGAAATGACGTCTAGACCTTATCGAACTTACCATTACCTTATAAGATTTCTTATGTAGATCACATAACAGATGATGGAATACAAGTTTAGTTACAAATGAGGAATGCTGGATGGGGAGAATTGACCGATGAGAAAAAAAATATGATCGCTACATGGAAATACATTGTAACTCGAAATTTCACATTTATATAGTTCATTGTAGATATCTATATCAACCTTTTCAACAACAGAAATTCTCAAACTTTTGCCACAGGCTGGGATGGGTCGTGAAAATCAGTATGATTGACTTCTTTCAGTAAAACTTCGTCCACTGTTTCGTTTGCATCCGTCACAGTTTCTTTGTTTTGCCGGTACTGCTTTACTATTCGAGTTATTTCCTCGGCAGGTGGCGCTACTATAACAACAATTGCCATGACAACAGCCCATGCCTGAGTGAACCAGACCCAAGCCGAGAACTGTCCTTCACTCATCACTGAGTAGCTGGCCATGATGATTCCAGGTATCACGAGGGCCATTAAAACTATGCTACTCCCGCCGCCAATATAGGCTACCATTTTTGCTTTACGAAATTGAGCAGACATTTGTTCAAAAGTTGGTTTTGTATCAAAATGAAGACCCTTTAACTCTTCTTTGTAGTTTAACTCCCATGGATTTAGTGGATTGTCAATGTCGTACAATTTTTGCCATTCTTCATTTGCATCTTCAGGACATTGAATTTGATGTGTTATTAACGAACTGATAATACACCCTAACAAACTGCCACCAAAACTAGAACAAGTTCCCGCCAAAATGGCATGATCCTGGACTGTGTTGATCAGGAAATTATTGAGACCTCCCTCATACATAGTTGCTGCTGACAGCGTTGCGGTTATACCACATATCAGTCCAAAAATTCCTCCTGTAATTAGAAAATGGAACCTCTGATTAGATACATTTTAGATTAGCCAGCTTTCAGTTGAGACAAACACTTAAGCAGTCTGTACCCTTTTCTCTATACCTGTAAGGCTGCTGACAGCGTTGCGGTTATACCACATATCAGTCCAAAAATTCCTCCTGTAATTAGAAAATGGAACCTCTGATTAGATACATTTTAGATTAGCCAGCTTTCAGTTGAGACAAACACTTAAGCAGTCTGTACCCTTTTCTCTATACCTGTAATGAGGCCCCTTGAAGTGGCTTTCACCCACATAATGGAGAGAAGAACTGGTGGAAAGCAAGGAATCGTAACAATGGCACCAACATAGAAAATCCAATTAAGATCGATTCCAGACTCAAAAACCAGCATTCCAAGAGGAATGATGCCGATAGTGACCAATACAATGCACCAGTTTTTGAAATGAATCAGATTGTCCTGATACTGTCGATACTGCCCATGGATTGGACACTCATAGCGAGGCTTGATGCAGTTCTCGGTAACCTGGTTTCTGCGAACTATATCCTCTGTGCAGCCGTGACAGCGCACGACACTGATACACTGACAGTGAAGGTCATTTCGACTCTCGTAAGTGACCACCAAGGTTCTTTTCTTATTTTTACCGCATAAAACACATTGTCTTCTTTTCATTCCGGCTCTGCAATGAAATTGGCCTTCAATCATAATTAGCACACTTTTTCTTACAGGCACACTAAATTTCACTGTACTTTTTGGTAAAACTAAAATTGGGCATGTTTTATTATTTGTAAAGGAAGTTTATAACCCTACGAGTATTATTAGTACATGTACTGGTTATGTCCAAATTGCTTCGTTATGCTGAAAACTTCAATCGTCTGGTTTGTGGGACAGAAACTTACTTTTCTGGGTACTTGTCATTTTTATTGAACCACTTGCAACAAACAGTATACCTGAACGGTCTGACGTAGGTCTGGTAGATGTCGTAAACAATGATGGAGGATATCGCCATTACCTCCCCCGATCCTGTTGACATCAGAGCCATCGCACCCATAGTCAGAATCAATATGCCACCCGAGGAACCCAGAACCTTCTCAGCAATGAGTGGTGTTACCAAACCTACAAAAGTTTCAAACCCAAGTACTCCAACTGACATACCTAATGTGTTTACTTTAATATTTTCTTATGATAATTGATAATTACCTTCATCAATTTGACCCGGTGTCAACAGATGTGTTCCGTTTTCCATGCTTAAGGCAAGATATGCCATACCGGTTGTGGTTGCCATTGTGGCAGGAATAGCGAACCACATGAAGCCCGCCAAAATGAACCCCCAGACGCCCTGTATCGGCTTTGCAGCAATTCGACTCTGCCACGAAGCCTGGTCACAATAAGTGACCGCTGAGGAAACAAAAACCTCAATGACCCCGTAAAGGATTGCTACTCCAGAACGAAAGGTCAAATAGCTGTAGTTCTCGTTTTCAGGTGGCCCTTTGACGCATGAAATGTATTCATACATCTTGGAGACATCGCCAATGGAATCAAAGGCAATTGAATCATTATGAAGGATCTTTACAACAAATACTATTAATAGAATGAATACAAGACAGGCATTAAAGTAAGACACGTAAAATGTCGTCCCAATGCCTCCGACCAAAGAGTAAGAACCAAACAGAACCGCCATTACAAAGAGTGAGAATTCGTCCGA
Organism: Saccostrea glomerata; assembly: GCA_003671525.1. NCBI lineage: Eukaryota > Metazoa > Mollusca > Bivalvia > Ostreida > Ostreidae > Saccostrea > Saccostrea glomerata. Next base: position 483,769 of record PRKT01000154.1, on the reverse strand, counting down.
GGTGTCTTTAGTAAGGGACTTAATGGTGGCTCGCCCTGCCAGTAACAACCCGATCATTATGACCAGGTTAGTGATCAAGGCAAACGCACAAAAGACCACGTGAGCAGATTTGCCGAAGCGAGCGTGTATAATCTGAAATGAAAATAAATTTCTACTGAACTCCCAAATTTATTATAGTTTTTTTTTTATTCTTTGTGAAATAAGTAAATCATAATTCAATTTTTTAAATGTGTCACGTGGTTAACTTGCTGAATAATCCACCCAAAAGAGAAAATAACATTAAGATAACAAAATGTACAGGAAACAAAGAAGATATAATGTGGATCGGAGCAATAAAGAGAGATAGTTTAATGCAAAGAACATGATTTCAGCATTCAATACTATAGTATATCATTTGCCTTGTTCAAACAGTTATATCTTAAATGTACCTGTAAATATGTTTTAGCTCCAGGTGCCCGAGTTTTAAATTGCACCGAAAATATCGGGAATATAAAGATGTTAACCATGATCCCTACTGCGTACCAAAATGGGCCTGCTACTCCATTCTGCAACAGAAAAAATCATGGAGATGAAAGGTTAATTGTTTCTAACAAAGATTGTCATTTCAAACATTCAGTAAGGGGTTTTTAAACACATAAAATTGTAGGTTAATGGTTATACTTTAGTGAATTAAATTTGTTTCTTAGGATTTTCTTGATTCTGATGATCTCTATTGCTAGAACACAAAGAACTGCGAGCGCTAACTCTGGATTCTCGTCTACCTTTCACACATGTACGTGTAGTGAAAAGGTTTGGTAGATTTGCAATTTTTTTCTGAACACAAATTTTATTTGTTTCACGGTTGGAATAGGGGGTTATAAACCATGAAAAATCTTTTTCCGTTGATTTTTACGTATAAAGTTAGCGAGTTTTACCAAAAAATATAGAGCTGTTCTTTTTCTTTTGATAAGAATTTCACACAATACGAAAATTAATATTACTTTTACAAATTATAAGGAGTAAAATACGATAACTCTTGATGAAAATGACCTAGCTGAAGATAGTCCGCGAAACAATGTTACCATACTTCGCTCATTGTTGGCCTTTAGTTAGTTCATACGTTTCAAATTTAATCATACTTTTTCTTTAATAGCACATCTACTGGTAGGACAACTATCTTAGTTGGTATTGATTTTTTTTAAATCTGGTGTCTGAACGCGACGTGTTGCAGGTGAAACCCAGGAAGGGTGCACTGTACCGGAAATGAAGCTTTTTAAAACTTAATTTATAGAGAGATGGACTATCAGTGTTTTTATACATTCGATTCATGTACCCCTTTTTTAAGGAAAAGCCCATCAATGATGTATGATACTGTCGGAGTTACTAACGATATATCACGTGACAGGCCAGATTGTCTCACATCACTCACAGTTTCGGTCCTTAGCAAATCGATCGCGTCCTTATTCGACAGTGTCATCCTCCCCAAAAATCTTGGTTCATTAAGTGTTTAATGTTAGTGATTGGATTACAGAATAACGATATCTAAGTGTGAATTAGATAATCAATGCAGTAGGTCCACTATTGTTCGTGTTATTTTGCTATAAAGTAGATGGTTCAACTGGTCTGAAGACCTAGATTCCAGCAGTCTTTTAATTACATTACGTACTAATGATAAAAGTTCAGTCGATTTTCCTCTGATATTTTATGAATCTTATACCCCAATAAAACGTCTGTCCTAGCAGGGTTTATAATGGATTTAAGCTTTAATCATTATTAGGACATGAAACAACAGGCATTGTGTGAAATGGCGCTTTTTATATGAAACATGTTCGTATAGTCCTCTTATCTCAGAAGCTATGTAAACTGCAAATCAAATGGTGTTACTTTTCCAATATCAGTGGCAATATCACCCAGTTCATTTCTTTCTTACACCATTTGGGGTTTCGCCTTACAAATTTGACTGTCCAATTTGAAATTACTTCCAACAAATATAAGTCGAACCTTCCTATCATCTGGTGAAGATGTATAGACATTTCGTGGTATAATTCTCTAATTTTCTCAACTAACTCTTTTTCTATTTGATTTTCCATTGAAAGTGGGGATATAATGAAAATCCAACAGAAGAGCAAGGTCCTAATTGTGCGCAGATGGAAGGCCCTTATCTGGACGAACCAAACCAAGACAGAAGTGATATAGGGGCCTAATCTTATTATAACGGGTGGTCAACTTGCAGTGAATTCTAAAATAAATATTCACTTTGGTACAAAACACGTGTCTGTTAGAAAAATTCTCTGCCTATCGGTTCAATTATAGCGCTCTAGATCGCCAAGGAACTGGCCGAAATGAGAGCTTAACGTCAACTTAGCTTAGCATCCTACATTAAATGTGTGCTCAAGTGTCCTCAGTTTTCTATTCTGGACATCTTTATCCCTGGGACACAGTATACAGGAAATACTATCTGACACCTTCTGTCAATACAAATGTAGGAAAGTCAATGTCTCTTTACCGCATAGAATGACGAGGTAGACTTTGGCATTCTTGCATTCCTACAGCTGATTTTTGTGCGAATTCAAACATTGGGCACCAAACAAGCGCATAAAAAACCTTCTCTCACCGCTTTGCACAGACTCTGAATCCAAACCTCGATAGCTGCTCAAGGCAGATTTAAGAATGTGAAGACAAACGATTTCATTCGTGGTGTCGGAATTGATAGCTATATCATTTTCTTAAACGGCTACGTGAGAGTGCAAGGATGTGTCAATCAAGCCCATCAAAAAAATTGAAGTGTCAATAACTTTAAGATGAAATAAAATTTTTAATATATTTTTGTGTGAAATACTATTAAAATACCAAGTCGTGATATAATGCAGAAAATATTAATTTCAATTCTGTGTCCATGCCCCTTTAAATTATGTTTAAGACTTTTAACAGGGGCAGTCTTGTCTGTGCAAGGTTTATCCCTCTTGGATCATAAAATGGAAGGCGATATCTAGAACAAGGGTGGTGCAATGAACTTTTTCGAGGAGAAGGGGCCACTAAAAAGGTCTGTCTTACGTAGGTTTACAAGAAATGAGAAAAAGGATCAAATATATGATAAACAATATCTGGACTCACCACGATTACGTGGAGGAGGGGGCTTCTCAAGAACTTTTTTTTTCAGAAGTGTGGGGTTCCGGTCTTTTTGGTTACTATAATATGTAAATATAATAACTCTAATATAAATCACAGGAGGTCCACACGCACATACAAAAAAAACTATTTTGAGTTAAGGGGTGTTGGTGACACTTCTCATGCAGTTTTCAGTCCTCCTATATACAATTTTATAAATCCTAATATCGGGGGGGGGGGGGGGGGGGGGG
>PRKT01000154.1:443709-480363 GCA_003671525.1 Saccostrea glomerata | reverse complement strand
GGGGGGGGTGCTGCAGGAATCTGTTGTACTTGTTCCACAGGTTTTAAGAAAAGAATCATCCAAACTAATTTCCAGAGATTAGGCGTGCACCTAGAAGCATATATACTATTTTTAACTTTCTACGGATTGGCTAAAGAAGGTTAACTCGCCGCCCCAAAATAAGATTTACAAATTGATGTGAGGTTGGTTTTTTTTTGGTATCAAGTTTTTTCAACTTTGTAGGTGTGCAAGTTCCAATACTGGTCATATTTAGTATTCGGTTCACATCATACAAAAGCGGACCCTGCAGAGAGATAGAACTGAGGTTGGGTATACTAGTACTAGTAGACAGTCACCTTTCGCCCAAAATGACTTGATCCTCTCCCATAGGAAACGCAAACTTTTCTAAGATCTTTATAGAAATGGGCACATGAAGGAGGGGGGGGGGGTTTACACCATTTTCATACTAAAATGTGTTTTTTTTTAGTATGGGGGGGGGGGGGGGGTTACACCATTTTCTTACCAAAATGTGTTTTCAGTATTTTCGTGATTTATTTTCCCGAGGATCATTTTGGGAGTGTGATATTTGACCAATTGAAAACGGACGCTCCTTTGTTGTATTACATGTATTCAAGCTCTCGTACATGTATTTTATAGATATAGCAGCAGAGAGAAGCAAAGATCTGTAAACAGATTTGACAAAGCTGTTCAAAACATATATTCAATCGTTACTTTTTTATTACTTTGTCTAAATCTTAACTTTATAATAAGCTTGTTCTGAAAAAAGATATTAAATTATGTTATTCTGATGGTACCCCGATTTGTATACAATCCTTTCAAAAAAGTGTTGTTTCCATGAGTCATATTGCTGCAGGGTTGTTTTTTAAAATCCTGTCAAAAGATATTTTTTTAATATAATTTTAATGTGATTAAAAATCACACAGTGCAGACTGATACTAGATTACATGTCAATCAATGTTTTCTATGAACCCTTTTTTCAATATACAAGATCAGCATGTTTGAATGAAATTAACACCAGATTATTTGTTTAAAGAAAAAGACAACATAAAGTCATGTCTTAAATTTCTTTATTTGGTATAAATAAATTTGATTCATCTATGTTTTACATATAACTATAAATGAGACAAAGACCAACTGACCCCTGATGAGAAAAAATGTTTCATATTTAAACTTTTTGATTGGTTACTTTACAATTGTAGAAAAATATGCATATTTTACTATGATGGCACAAATGTAAGAAATTCTAATTCTAAACTACAGTAATTCTAATAATGTGACATTTACAAAATGGTACAACTAGATATACAATTGTTAGTACCAAATAGATCTTTATAAAAATCATGAGCATTAAGATTTAATTTAAGAATTTTAAAAATGCATACCGTTAAAAATGCACATGTATATGACATTGGCACTTAAAAACAAGTACATGTACGTAAAAGTCAGCATCAACTGTCGATAAAAGTCTACAAAATATGGTTTGTAAAAAGGGTCATGTGACTCGAGTCAATTTTCCACAAAAATACATAAATTTAAAGTCTCTAGGACTCTGGTCCCCTTTTATATTGCATATATAAAAACATTAATATCAGATATAACAGTGACATAAAAAGCTTCTCATGAGCACTAACACAACCTTATGTCAGAAGTGAGACATTATTTCACACAAATACGACTTATTTCACCATTAAAAAAATGCTACAAAAATAAACTTAAAAGTAGTTGCAATGATAAAATTTGTTGTTTTTTTCCTACCATACCATTCTCACATGTGGAAATGTTTTGAGTAGAGAAAAGAAAAGTTTCTTATGAGTTTAAAACAGGACAACTAAAACATACATGCATCTTTGTGTCACAATTAAAAACAAATCAATTTTAAAAATATATATCATCTCAATAAAACTGATAGTACATGAATACTCTTACAGACATCACAAGTTCATCAGAATACATTCATTTGTAATGTTAAAAAATAGTTTTAAGTTTGACCTAGTTATATCCTGAGCTCTTGTTCTGACTCTGATGATAAAGCCATTCTCTGCATGTGACCATTTGTTCGTTGTCTGTTTGGTGTATTATGACCTGACCCATAGGGAGATATGGAAGGGCTGCGAGTGGCCAGAGGTGTGAGGGAGGGGGTATAAGAGGGGGTGATGGCGGGGGATGTGAAGCTGGACTCGTAACTGATGGGGGATCGGGGTAAACTTGGGAGGGAGGACACATTCATTGTACTATTTGTCCGTGAGGAGTGTTTACTCCCCTGGTTATGCTGCACTGATTTAGGGGGAGCATTAGTTATGATTGGGGGAGGGTCCATTTTCACTTGGGGATTTAAATTAATGGTAGTCTTCCTTTGTGGCACAGTTTTCACAGGTTGCTTTTTGGGTGTTTGCTTATCGTCCTTTAATCGGGCGATTTCTGTGAACACATGGGCTAGGGGTTGATACTGTGGACCCCAGTCTAATAAATAGTCCCAGTTATAGGACCCACTGTATTCCTCCTCACTGTTTATCACACTGGAGAGGGCCCCCACATGCTGCTGTACATCAGGCTCGTGGAACCCTAAGTCATTATTGCTGTCAGATATAACAATCTCTGCACTAGAGTCATTGTTATATTCCACATCCTCCCCACCCCCCTCTTCTGTAAATTGATGCATGCTTTCCACAGATTGCATAATATTCTGAGTCTTTATCTGTGTATGCACAGGTTCTATTCCTAGCCTTGCTAAATAGTCTTTTGAATTCTGAACGGAAGGTTCAGACATATTGTCATCATCCTGAATTCCAGAATCAGGCATGTTTTTACTTCGGAATCCAGCTGAGTTATTTAAAACTGAGGAATGAGAGTTGATCATCATGATTTCCTCATCTTCGTCAGCCTCCACTGAACCGCGACCACTGGACTGTGAGTGATGGGATCGTTCCGAGATATCTGGTGTAATGGGGTGGTTCCTGTACTTCTCATCATAAGCAGGTGGAGACCCATCATCACTGGCCACTGGGAAATCAAACTGATGGGGGTACTCTGTTTCATAAACCACAGTGGGGGCTTTTCTCTTTCTGAATCTTATCACAATGATCACAATGATGACAACGAGAATGATGGCCACCAACACAAACACTACCACAATAGCGATTATAGTGGTGTTCACCGAGTCCTCCTGAGTTAGAGGCTGCGGAAGAGCACACCCAGTGCATTCTGTGTCGACAGACACCTCCACTATGGCTGTAGAAGCTCGCAAGTCTTCAGCTCCATTGGTGGCCGTAATGATGAGAGTGATGAAATTTTTATCCAGGGCTCGCTTTTGACGTGAAAATGTATCCCGCTTGCTCCTAATATCAGAATGGAAGTCATGGGACACATACACCTCACCAGTGGTTATGTTCACATCAAAGTAATCCACAGGACTTTTGATGACATAGAAAACCATTCCAGCGAGTCCTCCATCGTCATCTGTTGCAATGACTTTTCCAATGACATGACCTTTCTTAGCATTTCCAGGAACATCAAATGCATACTTATTTTTAGTGAACACTGGAGAAAATTCATCGACATCATTGATGGTGACAATAACAGGTTTAGTGTCCTCTAAGCCATCCAGATCTGTCACAGTAAGGTCAAACTTGTACTGGTGTTCTCCTGGAGCTGAGAGGTATGGAAGATTCTCATAATCAATATCCATGTTTGTATACACCCACCCTGTGATGGAATCAATTCGGAAAACATTAGTATTTTGAATTCTGTAGGATAGAACTCCGTATTTCCCACCATCTTTGTCGTTCGCATGGGCCTGGAATACTTTAGTATCTCTAGGTCCCTCATTGACGCTGGCGTAATAAAACGGCACAGGGAACAGGGGAGGATATTCATTGACATCAGTCACATTTATGACTATTGTTGCAAAAGCTGAGAATTTCATTTGTGAGCTGTCACAACCCAAACAGTCTGTGGCTCTCACGATCAATTTATGTTGTGGAGTGTTCTCATAATCCAGAGTTGCGTTTGGAGTTATGGATACTACACCAGTTTTTCCATGCACTATGAACGTATTGTTGCAAAAGCTGAGAATTTCATTTGTGAGCTGTCACAACCCAAACAGTCTGTGGCTCTCACGATCAATTTATGTTGTGGAGTGTTCTCATAATCAAGAGTTGCGTTTGGAGTTATGGATACTACACCAGTTTTTCCATGCACTATGAACAGACCTTGATCATTTCCTGATGTAATTGTATACTGAATTTCAGCATTTACACCTGCATCAGAATCTGTAGCAAGCACCTGTAGGAAGGAATTGGAGTGTGCCATATTCTCGGGTAACTCCTTGAAATATTCAGTTGGCTTGAACACTGGGCTCTGATCGTTAACATCGATAACTTCCACGGTCACTCCAATGGTGTTCTTTTTCACTGGGTTTCCATTGTCTGAGGCCTCAATGATGAGAGAATAAGCTGGCATTGACTCTCTATCGAGATTCTCATTCAAGAAAACTAGTCCTGACTGTCGATCAATTCCAAAAGTGTTTCCCTGGTTCCCTGCCCTAATGCTGTAGTAGACTTCCTGTTTCATGTCCCTGTCAGAAGCTGTTACGCTCCAGAGATTTTCACCTTTCTTGATGTCCTCAGCGAAAGAAAATCTAAAAATAACAACCACTCATTTAGCAAAATCTTCTCTTAAGCAGATTAATCAATGTTAATCACTGATCATCATATAAATCAAACTACTGTAAACCAAATTTTATTCGCGACAACTTTATTTCGCGATTTACCAGGGAAAAACTACTTCGCAACTATTTATTTTGCGATCAAGACTTTTTGAATATATTGTTAATAGACACATACACTTTAAGGACCGGTTCCCAGCTAGAAATATTCGCGATGAAGAGGTTCTTGCGAACCTCGTGAAAATTTCTCGCACGCGAATACAAGTTGGTTTACAGTATTTTCTCCTTCAATAAAAATAGACCTACTTGGTTTGTTGTGTAGGAAACTCTGGAGCATACTGGTTGACAGGAATGATCTGTAGATTAATGGCTACCACTGCTGACAGTCTTGGAGTACCCCCGTCTTGTGCTGTCACCACCAAAGTCAACACCTGCTGATCTTGTCGAAGTTCAACAGTCTTGTTTGTGTAAATCTCTCCTGAAATATTAATGGGTATTTTTTTTCAAATTGTTGTAAACTAAAAATACTTTAAATTTACACTTACAATCTTATTTCCAAGATATATTTTGAAACTACTATTTTAGAAGACTTTGTGTTTGTTTTATAAAGAGAATCTTATACAAGGTTACATTTACTGATTGTGATTTACCTGTATTAGGATCTATGTAAAATCCCCCTGTTGGATTAACAATGAGATTATAAGTAATGACAGCATTGACCCCTGTGTCAGCATCCGTAGCATTAACTGTCAAAATCTTCACCCCTGATCCCGTGAACTCCAGAATATCAGCCTGTCATAGAAAGAAAATAAAATACATTTTATTCCCTAATACATATTCTATACCTTCTCTGAATGTACTGCATTCCATTTACACATTGATAGATAGTGCTTTTAGATGATAATAAATGATGTCTTACCTTATAACTTTGCTGGGAGAAGACTGGATGATTGTCATTTTCATCTTTAACATTTACATTTAGGATGGTCTGGGCTGAATACTTAGTATCATTCACCTGCAGATAAAATGTTTGTCACATTATATCAAATAAATTATACATTCACAAACAAGTGAAACAAACTAGGGATGTCAAATCGGTAAATTTTTTATACTCGGTTATTCGGACGTCGGATGAACAAGTAAATTGATAATATTACTGTACAACACCGTAAACTCTTGTAGAAATAAAATCACATGCTCTGATGGGAGGTTTACCCGTAAATGTACATGTGTTTCTGTTGTAACAATTATAAGCACTTCGTGCCCTACGAAATTTAAGATGAAACATGCCCTGTCGGTTCCCGAGAACAGACTTCTCTTATTGACACCCACTTCAAGAAAGCAAATATTTGTGTACCAAATCTAAACATTCAAGTTAAACAAGGTTTATGTGAGTACACGAGAAACAAAATTTCGTCAATTTGTCGCCGTTCAATGCGAAGTGCTACCGCTGAGGTATCCCCCCCCCTTTTCTTTTCTTTCTTTCTTTTTTTTTTTTTTTCAATTTTTTCATTTTTTTTTTAAATATACTAGTAGATTTATATACTTCATTCATTGAAAAACATAACAATATAACTTTGGGGCAATGACATCCGCAGATGTCCCCCTATAATAACCCTCACAAATGATACATAACACACACAAAAAATAAATGATGCATGGATTGATATATATATTTTGACTGATTTTGAATAGATTTGACATGAATAATTTTAATAAATCTCTGAAATATAAAGAAATCGTAAGTGTTCACTGGTGCTTGAATATGCGACTTTGTTTTGTTTTCTATGTAATTTTATACAACTTTTTGCACATATTTTATCGTACATTGCTACAAAATCTTACCAAATTCTTCCACTTTTCTATAAAAGCAGGTGACCTATTTGAAAAAAAATCTAGGGGAAATATCCACAGGCACTTGTTTCGGGTATACTGGGCATCTAAGTACTAGTAGTGATGCCCGGTATACGAAACAGGTGCCTGTAGAAATGTTGCTGATTTCTGAAAATGTTTATGTTATTTCTACAGTCTCATTTCCTGTATTTATTTTAGTTATTTTGTCTATTTTTTTTAGTTATTTCATAAAGATTATACGCATTTTTTTGTATTGAACAGTAAAAATTATGAACCAACTGTATACATATTTTTATTTCTTTGTCGAGTTCTATCAATTCTTTCTTTCGTCATTTAATTTCATAACAGTAGAGTTAGCCTAATCAAAGACATCTAAATGGATTTTTCATGTTTTAAATGGGATCGGGAAAAATATTCGGCGAAGAAGTATATAAAAAACAGGGCAAACGTCTGAAAAGCGTATACGTCAAGTGCGGTCGGCTGGCATGGTGTTGAAAAGCCTCTAAATTAAAATGTACTTGGAATTCATGACAAGCGATTGATTAAGAAGTACATTGTAATAAGGTATAATTTTTTTCTCTCCAACATATAAGAATGCACCACCACGCAGTCGGGCTGAGGATTTGCTGGCTAGTGATCTCAAATGAAATTTCAATCGCTAGGCTTTTGACTGGATTTACAAATTACAATAATTAAAAAAATCAAATATTTATTTTGAAGTGGAATGTCTTTGGATCAGTTTTGATAAGTAAAGATATAAAGTAGATTAAATCTGGAAATTTGCACATTCATTTACATGTTATAAGTAAATTTCTTAATGTATACCTGTCAAAGTTCTGTGTTGTTTTCTTAATTAAACAAACTTCTATCATTAACAAATACTTTGACACCAGTTATCTTGAAACTTCGCATATATAGAAAGGTAGTGAATCCCCAAAACAAACATTAGTTCTCCATTTGCTTTATGGACTTGTTAAAATTCCGGGTAGAGATTTACGGAGACCCTTAGGTTTACCTATCAGGTAAGTCACGTGGAAGAAGTCACTATTCCGCCAAAACCTTGTTTGCCGATCGCAGACCGGGAGATGCTGGGGTATTGTGTGTCCGCGGTATTTACACTGATCTCGAGTAAAATACACTATATCGTGTGTCATCGCAAAACGGCAAACCCTTCTAGCCTTATGTTTACAAAACTGTTAAAAAAGAATGCACGAGAAGAAAAATTCTGAAGTGTCGGTGAAACTGTGCCACTTTTGAGCTCCCCATACAAACAAATCGTTTGGAACTCTACTGTCAGTGTTTTTAAAAAAAAATCGCTGTACATCGCATATAATCAATAAAATAAAGTTTTTATTAGTAATTTGTATTGCTAATGATGTAGGGTTTGTAGACATGACATGCAGTCATGGGTTGGTCTATTTTAAAATTAATCTTTTGCATTATTGCGAGATGCTGCCATTGTAAAAATATTATTATTACACACTAAGTCTCCAGAAAGAGAATTGGGGGAACATACCCTCTCTTAGCTCGAAATATTTTTTTAATTTAATTAGGTCCATCTTATTAAGTTCTGGTGCATTCAGTACCGATTTTTTAAAGGGGCATCCATCCTAAACCATCATTCCCCTTTCGGACGATCTTGCTTTCTTAAAAGCCGTTTCTACTCTATTTCATGAATACTCAATTTCGTTTCTACATGTGAAATACCTCAAGATTCATGTCTAATACATTTGGAATTATACCATTTATTAAGTTTTGGCACCTTCTGATAAGGTGATGGATATATAAACTAAGGGAAATAACTGGCGCCGGACTGTACACTCTAGATCAAATGATATAGTTTGATGTCATGCTCAGTTGTTGTTATTTTTAATCTTAATTTTTTCCCCAACTTACTAAGAACTTCGTCCATTCAACGCCTTATCAGTGTTTCGTACACGAAAGCACGTAGCGTTGTTTTTTAAAAAAGGGGAGGGGTGTTGCAAACCACAAAAAATATAAGCAACTTATACTCGAAAAATCTTCGACGTGTAAAAAATACACAAATTTAATAAATTGCCTTTATCTTCGAATTCTTATCTCGTCGGGGGTCCAGATTTTTCTATATACAAATTTGGATACGTAACCATATTTTGACGCTTTGACCATGTACTGCAGCCAAAAGTGGGGGAAAGCCTTTTCAATAAACATTTTCAACATACTTTACAATAACCATAATGACGTATAACTGAAAAAAAGTACATACATGTACCAATGTGCTACTGAATATTACTAATATAAACATACCACTGCATGAGTAACCGAGTACCAATTTTAGTATTCGATACTCGGACGTTCGATCGAGTACCCGGTTAACCGGGTACTCGTTGACATCCCTAAAACAAACACATATTTATCATTATTATAAGCAATTCTCTTCAATACACTAATGTGATGCTCTTTAGAAGTAGAACTTACAGTTAAGCCAACAGCATAATTCCTTTGAATTTCATGATCCAGTGGCTTGGCTAGAGTAACTCTTCCACTGAATCTATCGATGGCAAAGGTGTTTCCAGGGTTACCATTTGGAGTGAAGTCATAGAGCAGAGTAGGGTTTCTGTCTCTGTCATTGGCTGTCACCAATCTCACCAGTGAACCAATGTCTGCAGCTAAATTTACAATGAATTTGTGTTAATGATCATTACAAACTATCTGATACTTGAATCTAATCACCCAATTAAATGTGAAGATAAATTATGTTTGCAGTATTTTACCTTCACTCAGATTGACAGGTTGAGGTTCAGGGAATGTTGGATACTGATCATTGATATCCACCACATCTATATTGAGTGTACAGGTACTGCTCTGGGAGGGCCTCCCCTGATCCACTGCCTCTATGGTCAGGCTGTAGAAATTCTGAATCTCATAATCCAGAGGAAGCGTGGTGACCACAATGCCACTGTGGGGAGGGTGGATTTGGAAGGTATAACCCTCGTTACCCCCGATGATGTTGTATGTGATGTCAGAATTGCTACCTGAGTCGGCATCTGTTGCTAGTACCTGCAAAAAGTATTCGGATTATGCATTAACTTTATTGCAATGAAATAAAGTACTTGGAAAAGACCCTAGCAAGCAGTAGATCAAGTCAAACTATATAGATTTACATGTATATATACATGGATATGAATATTACCTGTGTTACGTAGACGTGGTCCCCTTTTTCTCCTTCCCAGGTGGAAGAGTAGTACACATTCTGAGCAAACTTGGGTGCATTATCATTTTTGTCTGTTAACTGGACCACCACCTGAGTGTAGGTAGAGAGGCTCCCACTGGAAGCCACCACCATCACATGCACCTCCTGGGCCACCTCAAAGTCCAGTAGGGCTCCATTGTTAACAGTGACCCTCCCAGATGAGGAGTCCAGGGAGAAGACCTGCTGATCTTTACTGTTGACCAAGGAATAGGTGATGGGGCCACTTCCTGATCCCACGTATGTGGCTCTGACCGTCGTGACAGAGGTGTCCCTGGGAGAGCCTTCCTCTATCGTGGCGTGGTAGGATGTCTGGTCGAACCTTAAACTGACGCTGCCTGCATTATCCCCGACAGTGACCTCTATGATACCTACAATGTCAGTGTATATATAAATATCAAGTTCTTAGCACAGAAACCATATGGGAAATTTTTAAAAATTATTTTGGCATTGGAAAAATACCCTCTCCCCCCTTTAAAAAAAAAAGATATTTCAGAGTGAACTAATCAAATAGCAAATATGTATAATGTATTAGTGTCACGAAAAATAAACATATATAACTCGTTATTTTATTTCTGGGGGTAAAGTCCAAAAAGCAATTCTACAATCAAATTATAATTTGAGTATTGAGAAATAGACATTAAATCCTTCATGCGGGGTAAAAATCAACAGATAGCAATATTTAACACAAGACTCCTTTTCATTTCCTGACCAATTCCTATAGTATTGCATCAAGTCCTCAAAATCCCAAGCTCAGGTTTAAAGAATGCTTTCCATTCTTTCATTTTTAATACTTGAACCATTTGTCATGTTTTTGTGTGAAACGGAAAACTCATAATAAATTCTGTGAAGATTTATTGAATTGAAAAGTTTATAAAGGATACAATCTAGTGTAAAACAGGATCTCTACAAAATACCTTGTAAATTTATCTTTTTAAAGCATGCCCTTCATGTCAAATAGAAATAGGGACAAGTAATCCCTCTAAATCCTTCTTATCATTAATCAATATTCATATATTCCCGTGATTAGTTGCCCCTTATCTTGTGTGTGGCCTACCTGTAGAAGTAAGAGCAGGAGAGCAGGTGCTCCTAGGTCTGTAGCCACCATCTGAATCATGTGTACTCCCCACCCCACCCCTACCTTGTGTGTAACCTACCTGTAGAACTCAGAGCAGGTGCTCCTAGGTCTGTAGCCACCACTTGAATCATGTGGACTCCCCTGGTAGTCAGGGTCTGTCTGGTGTAAACGTTTCCACTAACTTCATCAATACGGAACATATTGTAGGTGGCTAAGTCTGTGCCTGAATTACTTAAGGCGTACCGCACCTCTCCGTTAATGCCCGAGTCCTTGTCGTCTGCCTGAACCTTGACAACAAAGGTGTCAGCTGGGGTGTTGATCGACACATTCTTGCGGTAGGCCATCTCCTTAAAGATGGGGGCATTGTCATTGACATCACTAAGGTTGATGCGGACTTGAACTGTTTTATTTTTTATGTCCTTTTGACCTCCATCCTTAGCAACCACATAGAAAACATAAGATGTCTTCTTCTCATAATCAAAAAGCCTGAAAATCAAGTGAAATTAAAATGAAAATACATATAAATTTTTAAACATATCTTTAAATGCAAAATAAAATAACTTACTTGTAAATGCCAAAATAAACCTTACCCATTTGTAGTGATGTTTCCTGACTGACTGTCTACTTGGAAGAAGCCATCTGTGTCATTACCCAGAGAGTAAGTGATGCGTGCATTCTCACCCTCATCAATGTCACTAGCTGCCACCTGGAGTACAAATGTACCCAGTGCCACATTTTCTTTGATGGTGTGAGCATATTCTAGAGCAGAGAATTCTGGGAAATTGTCATTCTTGTCTAGAACTTTGACGTGAACTTGACACATCGTGTTTCTTTGTGGACTGCCATGGTCACTAGCTCTGATGGTCAGGTTATAAGATGCTATGGTTTCTCTGTCCAGCGCTTTACA
Organism: Saccostrea glomerata; assembly: GCA_003671525.1. Classification (NCBI taxonomy): domain Eukaryota; kingdom Metazoa; phylum Mollusca; class Bivalvia; order Ostreida; family Ostreidae; genus Saccostrea; species Saccostrea glomerata. Next base: position 468,632 of record PRKT01000154.1, on the reverse strand, counting down.
GGCCAGTTCACCAGTTTCTGGGTCAATAGTGAAAGCTCCACCAATATTACCACCTATCAAAAATAATTCAAGTTAAAGAGTTACTTCCCTTAGTCAAAAAGAGAGAAATAGTGAATAGAGAGAAAGAATAAATTTGCTGAGTATTTCATTTTCCTATCTAAGGAATCTGTTAACTTAGATATAAATCAGTGTACTGGTGATAAAATTTGTGCAGCGTTCAAATTTGCTTAGATAACCTGCATCAACCCATGGGGAAAACAAACAGATTTGTGACCAGATTTATCTACAGCTTGTGATAAACATTAATCTAAGTATATTAAATCAATATTATTTGATAAGTATTAAGGGTATAAGATTTTTTTATCACTTCACCTGCAGACTAATACACAGGGGGATAAACTGAATCAATAATTAGGTCTGATACGTGATACGTACCAATGATTGCGTAGGACAGTCTGGAATTGTCGCTGGCGTCTGCGTCTTTTGCGACTAACTGATGTATGGCCTCCTGTTTGGTATTCTCCGGGATGGACAGACTCACTTCACTTTTGACAAAAACTGGGACATTGTCGTTGACGTCAGTCACATCCACAACAATCCTAGTGGTGCTGTACTTTTCTGGGTATCCAAAGTCACGCACATAGGCTGAGAATAAAATATATAATTCTTGTTGAATCAAACATGTACCTTCAATTAAACAATCAACTGGTGTCATCTTTGAAAACAAAATAGGCTTTAATCATAGATATGCAGAAAATAAATATTTTAATTCAAAACAGCTACATGTAATATTGCATGAAAAAAAACTGAATTGGGCATTAGTCCAATACTTTAAATCTTTTTATAGACGAATGGAATGAATCTGTATATAACTGTTAGCTCTGAACATGAAGCCACCGAGTCTAATCATACAGGGCTTTATGGCTGCTTAGTTTCACCACTTTTGCATTGTTTTTCTTTGATTTCTTTATTTTGATGATTGTCTGTTTGTTTACCTGTGAGGACATACTGGGCCTGCTTTTCCCTGTCCAGACTAGTCATTGTACTCAGTTGACCTGTGGTCGGGTTCAGCTGGAACTTGTCGTCTGCAACTCCAGGAGGCAGGTAGAAGGAGAGGCGGCCATTTTCCCCTGTTCAAGAAAGACGAGAAATATTAAACAAAGCTGCACAATTAAAAACACCCATGCAAAAGCAAAAACAATGGGCAAATCCACAGTAACAAAGAAATGAAATAAAATAATTATGTTACATGATTAAACATTAGGAAAAAAAATGGGAAGCAAATGAAAATTTCTTATATTCATTACCCAACAGCTGGAAATACATTTACTCAGCAAAACTAATCAAACACTAACAATCTCCAACTGTTCAATTCTCCCTGTATCTGAGATCAAGAAGTTTAACCAAAAAAAATCCAAACAAACTATTTTCATAGTATCTTTCATTTTTTGTTTAAAAAAGAGATGATACGCTAAAAATAAAGATAACTTTGATAAATATAAAGGAAATAGGACATAATTGTATAGAATGTTGCTCTTCCTTACCAATGTCTAAGTCTGTAGCTGTTAGCTGGAGGACGTTCTGCTGTGGTGAGGAGTTCTCTGGTATACTGACAGAGTACGTGGACTGACTGAACTGGGGGGCGTGGTCGTTGATGTCCAGTACGTGGACGCTGATCTGTTTAATGGCCGATCGCTGGGGTGTCCCCTGATCCTGGACCTGAATGGTCAGGGTGTAGGATGGAGTTGTCTCCCTGTCCAAAGTTTGCTGGATCACCAACAAACCTGATAAAAGATTACCATAGAAATGGTTTAATCAAAGAGTACGCATATAAAATATGCTAAATTGTTTTCAGGTACCTAGGCTAAAAATTTTGAGGTATAATCTTCATTTAGACTTAATTCTAATTTCACAGTAAATAGGATATTTTTAGCATCTTTACAACCTTTCAAATTTTCTACTCAGTTCCTACAATATCCTGTACTTTTAGATGTTATTTTGAAACATTTGAGATGAGCATTTTGTGCTTGGACGAGACCATGTAAATTGTCATTTTAAATCCCAGGGTTTTAATACAAATTTTACAATTTACAATTGCTTTCAAAGCTTTGAGTTATGTTAAAAAAAGACCAATGGAATGCTCATATCTGACATAATAAAATCGTTCCTTTCATGGTCACACTTTGTGAAAAGGGAAAACCCATTCAGAACGGTTCTACCTTATTTCTATAACCATGTTAATTGCTTGAAAATCAATAGCATACATTTCATCTTTTGCTTCTCTTTTTGGAACTGACTTTTTTGTTATTTATCTATAAGGTAGTTAAATTTAATTGATGTAGATGAATACAAATTTGCAAAACATTACTCAGCTAGGCTATAAAATACACCATAGCAACAAATGCATTGTGTAACCGTTTGCCATTGGCAAGCAATAATGTATTGCAGATTGTTAACATGTGCATGAATAATTAACCAAAAACATTGAATGAATATCTTTAAAAGGCTAAAAAGTAACAAAACCACAGAAATGTAACTTGACTCATTTTTACCTGAAGATCTATCAATGGCAAAGTGCCCCTCATCATTTCCTCCAATGATACTGAAGGCTAGGACTCCATTCCCGCTGTTATCCACATTACTATCAGCATCTGTGGCAATTATATGTGTCACAGGATAACCAGTGGGGCCTACTGTCTCATTCTCAAACACAGAGTAAGAGGAATTTCCCTTAAACACAGGATTGTTGTCATTTACGTCAATCACATAGAGCCAAGCGGTAACTGTCGCTTTCTGTACACATCCAACATGACACCTGTCCTCAGCCTGAATCACTAAGGACACCTGCTTAATAACCTCATAATCCAACATGGCTGCCACTTTTAGATCTCCGGTCTGGGGATCAATGGTAAACAAGGACTTGTCTGGTGTCTGGCTCTGAATACTGTAGCGGATCGTTCCGTTCAGCCTGGAATCCTTGTCAGTGGCAGTGAATGTGTAAACTGTGTATCCTATAGGCAGGTTTTCCTTCCTGTGTAGGAGGACAGGGTCTTTGTCAAACACCGGTGGATTATCATTGGTGTCCTCTACTTCTATCTCCACACTGATTGTGCTACTCTTAGGAATGTAGGGAGAGTTATCCACTGCCTTCACTGCCAGGGAGTGAGAGGAGGCCTCCTCATAATCCACATTCCTGATGCAGTAAATATCCCCAGTAGAAACATTCACAGCAAATACATCAAACACATTTCCTCCAATGATGGAGTAGGAAATACGTCCATTTTCTCCAGAGTCCCAGTCCTTTGCCTCCACTCGACCCACGATAGACCCAGTTTTGATATTTTCTACCACTTTTATGGTTACATTTTGTGAAGAAAAGATTGGTTTGCCATCATTTTCATCTTTAACATTAATGACAAGGGATGAAGAAGTGCTCCTTGCTGGATTCCCATGATCTTCAGCAACTACTCCCATTACATATCTGTTCTTCTTCTCAAAATCCAGAACCTCCAGTGTTGTTATCAGACCAGACTTTGGGTGTATGGCAAAATATTTGAGGGCCTCTGCATCACCATCTGTAATTATGACAGAAATTTCAAAATTTGATAGACATATAGAGAACATATTGAACAAATATGAAATAATCTTTACTATTACAAGTAAGCTTATAAACAGAAAACACAAACCTGCTGTAAGAGAAAATGATATTGTTCCATTCTCCAAAGCATCATCATCCTTAGCCGAAATATTAAGGACAGAAGTTCCTTTGGGTTCATTTTCACTGACTAAAGCCTCTATGGGTCGACTATTCAAAAAAGTGGGGCTGTTGTCATTCAAGTCTCCAACGAAAATCTTGACATTAGTGTAGTCATACTTTTTGGGATCTCCATGATCACTGGCTATCACAGTGAGGTTATAGAGGTCTTTATCTTCTCTGTCCAGAGAACTGGTGGTGGTGATGGCACCAGACATGGGGTCGATCCTTAGGTGGGGCTCAGGTTGCTCAAACTGATACAGGAGATAAGCATTGTCCCCTGTGTCCTTGTCTGTGGCAGTGGTCTGTCCCACTAAAGTGTTAGCAGCCATATTCTCCAGAATGTAGAATGTAAAGAAAGACTGTTTAAAGACTGGACTATGGTCATTGGCATCTATCACATTGATTGTGACTTGAACAACTGTGGACCGAAATCCCTTCCCATTGTCCCTAGCAATGACGTTTAAAGTGTAGCTGTCTTTCTCCTCCCGATTGAGCTCCTGTTTGAGATAGATGTATCCTGTGGAAGTGTCTATTCCAAACAAGTTTTGGTACATTGAGTCTCTCAAGGAGTAGGACACGATGTCACCATCTAGATCTGTGGCCTGTATTCTGTCAATGTTGGACTGGACAGCAGCTGATTCACTTACATTGAAGACATATTGGCTAGCTGAGAACACTGGTGAGTTGTCATTCACGTTCAGTACTTTAATGGTCAGATTCAGAGTAGATGTGCGGGGAGCTTTTCCTTGATCACTAGCCTCTACATGTAAATGGTACATTATGACTTGTTCGTAATCCAGGGCCCTCTGAAGAGTGATTTCCCCTGAGGTTGGGTTGATTCGGAACGTGTTGGATGAGTCTCCCCCCAGGCTGTACAATACAGTCCCGTTTTCACCGCTGTCTGGGTCGGTGGCGTGGGCCGTGTACAGAGTGGTAGAGAGATCCTCATCCTCCCAAACAGGGATTTGTAGGGAGTTTGTCTGGAACTGTGGACTATTGTCATTTACATCGGATACTGTAATGTTCACCTGTAAAATACAAACACTCAATAAACAGAGGGACCTTTTTTCATAAGTTTTAAAAAATGTCCAGTGAGAACAAGTTTACTACATATCGCTTAACTGTGGTAATTATATTTTAGAAGAAGGAGACACACCTGAGCTGTGCCAAACACAGGTGGGTCCCCAGCCTCTGCCCTGATGCTGAGGAGGACAAATGGCTGAGTCTCATGGTCCAGGGACTTGGTGCTGGATATCACTCCAGTCCTGTCATTGATGGCAAACAGTCCGTTCTTATCACCAGAGGCAATCGAGTACTTCACCACTGATAAAAAGAGGAAATTATAATTTTATAAATCATTATTTTTCCATCACACAGAAGTAATTAAAAACCTAAATTAATTTATGTCAATTCTTCTTGGAAAACACCATACATACATTTAATTCAAAACATTATTTCAATTTTATGGTATTATCCCCAGTAAGACCAGCATTATTACCAGGAGTTACTCCATTGATAGGTTGGACTGTAGCACGTATAGTCCCTACAGTGGTTCCATGGACAGTGTCCTCGGGTACAGCAAAGCTATAGGTCAGATTTCCAAACACAGGGGGGTGGGAATTCTGTCCGGTGATACTGACGTACACATGGGCGGGGATTTTAGACGTCAGACCCCCACCATCTGTCCCAGTGACCTCCAAGGTGTACATCTTTTCTTCTGAGGGCAGGGAGGAAGCCAGATAGATACGACCTATAAACGACAATTATTTTAAATCTTGTTAGATTTATCAAATGAAACAACTGAGAGTTGAAATTTTCTTTGTTTTCCATTAGTACCATATGTAAGTGATTTTTAAATTTTTTTAATATCATGTACAATAATCTTTATGATCAAAAAGTAGGAAGTAAATAGAATATGTTTCTTCAGATAATCAGAATCAATAATGTCATGTGTACCGAGATCTGATGGAATAATCAAGAAAGGATGCATTGAATTTAAGTGTATATTATTAATATATCATATTTATTGCTTCTCCTTATGGATTATACCTGAATTGGTTGTGATACTGAAGTAGCCCCTGTCATTGCCTGCAGTAATACTGTACTGAACACTGCCGTCACTACCGCTATCTGGGTCCTGGGCCTGAACCCTCACAATGGTGGTCCCTGCCTGGGCCTCGGACAGATCCACGTTGATGCTGTAATTCTGGGGGTAAAACTCTGGGTGATTGTCATTGACATCAGTAAGGCTGACCTTAACCACGGCACTACTCTCCAGGTTACCTAGCAATAACAGATCATGTGTGATTGTGTGTCCGTGTCAGATGTCAGTCCATAAAACATCAATCTATCATCACATCATCACAGGGCTGTTGTTCATTTTATTACTATGTTGACACAAAACATTAATCTTAAGCCAAAATACATTAACAGTGCTTGTGTTAATACTATCTTACCAGCATCTCTTGCAAAAACTGTGAACTCATGGCTTTGTTTGGTCTCAAAATCAAGAGCTTGTCTGACACAGATTTGTCCACTGGTGGTGTTCACATTGAAATTCTGGGAGACTGAGGTATTGTCTAGACGATACTGGATCAAGTTCTGGGTTCTACCCTGACAATCTGGATCATTGGCAGACACCTAAAACAAAGAGAGAGATTGCTTACATGTGAATAAATCCCCCCCCTAAAAAAAAAATATTTGAATTCATCATGTTATTGAAAGTTGGTCATATTATATTATTTATACTGAAATGTTGACACTCTTTATCATAAAGAGGAGTGCACAAAGAAATCACCTGGCTTTCTGATTTTTACAAATATTTGCTTTCTTGATCATGCTTTTGAGATGAAAAATGTCAGTGACCCTTTGACAATTCAGTAACACCCTTGCCTCCATTCACAGATGTTAGAAGCAGTTCAGTTTACCACTCCAAGGTAAAGAGGACAGGGGGACAATTCATGGAGCCATCAAAATCAGACACACTGACAGAAAAAATAAACATTATCGAACATTCCACCCATCTTATATGAATCGGGGGACCACAAAATAAAGTGTAAAGTGGAGTAAAATTAAAGTTAATGGCCAGAGAAGGGATATACCCATTATCCAGTTATAACTGGGAGCTATATATCGAGATTTAATGTCCTTCATCTCAGTCGTCAGGTCTTTTAAGGTGATAGGTGTCATTATGTAGTTTGGTTTCAGGTGAACAAAGACTCAGTGTGTATTGCTGACAATAAGACAGATTGTACTCCCAATCTTAACTTCCATGACATCACTCCGAACTCGGGGTCTTTTCCCAGAGTTCAGGCCCCTGTGTCCACAAACAGCACCGCAAAATCTGACAGTGGTCCAATTACCTCATCCATCAGATTTTGCATTCCTTTCTATCATACAATCAATGGCCACATTTAATTCAGCAGGCTCTTAAACTACTGGTATCTTTTTGATTTGTCATGATTATTGATTGCTTCAACATTATCAGATCATATTCTGACTTTTACCGTTAGTTTTTCACTTTAACAGCAAAAACTGACTTAAGTCTCAATTACCCAATTACAGTTCGTCAATAGGTAGATAAGAGATCATTTCTTTGGCTTTTTGTATTCGACATTTTGGCAGGACTTTTCTGGATAATGGGGGAAAACGTTGGAGGTAGCTCTGGTAATTGTGAAATGCTAATCCCACTATTACAAACAACCTTGGGTATGCTTGTACCTCTATATCAACTCTCTTTCACAAAACAAAACCAACAAAGTCATTATACCTTCATTACTTCAAATTTAGTCTTTGTGGTTGATTTTAAACAATGATAAACATTTTGGCAACAAATGGACATTCCATTGGCTTGACAACAAACATATTCTATAGTTACACCTGATTTCACTGTAAAAGGATCCCACATTCTGCATTAATGTGTGAAAAAAGTCAAATGCACATTCATTCCAAAATATTTGGTGTGATATAAAGAATCTCCCAATAAATGAGACTTCTCATACAATGTAATGGTTAAATATATCAGGAAGCTGACACATATATCATCAGTGTCAAGGGAGATAATCAGTGTGTCCATTAGTTAAAGGGAGATAACTCATCCCTTGGCTCTGTTTACCATCATTAGGGTGTTCACCATTGAACACAGCCGTCCATCAGCAGCTCTCTATCAGAGGAAGCACTTTCCCATGTCAGACACCAAATTCTCCTCAAAACTTTCCCCTTTTTATGAAAGATTTGGTGATAAATCTAACTGCTTTACATCAACCATCAGAAGGGGGTTTCCTTGCCAAAAAGAGGATCATTTTATGAAACCATAGGAAAAATCAAACATCAAACCCTGCAGTAAATCAGACATCAAATATTTCCATCAAGGTCTCTAGATTGTTTTTATTTCGAATGTTTTACCCATATGATTTTGTTTATGATAAATTTCACAGTAATTTGCTGCACTGAGTCAATGACTTGATCTTCTTGGGACTTCTAAAGAATCTTTCAAATTGGTGGATTACAGAAGCATCAACAATGAAGTCTGAAAAAGGATTGTGTACCCTGGCAACCATAGCTTCAATGCAGACTTAATTTGTTTGGCTTTTTGATGTGATACACTTACATTTTGCAGAGATTATAAACATCTTGAAAATAAAGTAGACAGTCTAGAAATTTTTTGTACAAAGAACATATGGCTTACGAGTTTGATCCTTTTTCTCAAGCTTACAGTGCATGAACAAGGTGTGTTAATAGCAGAATAATTGTATCACAGGTGATCTCTCATATCCCTTCTACTTCTAAAATGATTTATATCCTTTCCAATTTTTGATGTTACATATGTTATTTTCTTTTGAAATATTCTATGTGCAGTGAACCAGTTTATACCCAATTAACAAAACTGTTCTTTCTAATGCATAAGGTTGACAATGGTATGTTAACGTGATGTTTGGGGCACACTTCAAGAGCAATATTCAGAATACAAGAGAAATAAAAGCTGTCAAAGAATGCAAAATGTGTGATGGAAGCCAGAAAAATGCCGAAACTGTGAGGAAAATTCATTCCAACCCTCCTCCAACAGTGCAAAGGAAGACGATAGATTATAGTAAATTACAGATCATTATAGGCAAGGGTTGATCTGCAAATGAAGTGGCAGGTCACAGAATTTATAAACAGTTAGCTTTCTAACTGGTGACAGATGTGCAAGAAAAATAAACTCTGAAGTCTCTAATATATCAACACTTGGTGAGGTTCTAGAGTGAAATATATAAGTATTTGAATAGCATAAAATCACCCCCCACTGGGAAGAAATATTTGTATGATCTATATTGATTGTGTACTCCAGCTTAGTCCAATGTTTGTTTTATGTTCTCTGAACATCATATAATGAAGTTTACTGGGTGTTTAAATAGGGCTTTTGAAGACACAGATATCCAGGTTAAAACTTACAGCATTCCAACAAAAGCCAGATTATTCAGTTTTTTGTTCTTTTAATGTTTCTGTGAACTGCTTTCAAATTCCTTAAGTAAATTTGGCCGGCATTTGGACACTAGCAAACTGGTTCACCCCAGGCTTGGTAAAAAGAATCGATTTGAGGTGTCGATAAATCGATACCATATAGAGAATGGGTACAGGTTCCTAAACAAGTACTCACTTAAATCAACTACCCACTTTCCTCATACAGGCCATTATCGTTGGTACAATAACTATGTGGCCAGCTTATACAGACAGGGAAGTCATTATAGGGGAACTGAAGCCCAGATCTGGGTCTGTCCAACGACAATGGCTGGACTGATCCCCTTATACAGAGACCTGAGAAAGAATTACTGGGACTGGCCTAACACTATAACTCTCACCAAATAAAAGATTATCCTTAATCCCAAAGGGATAATATGGACTTCATAAATTTACCATTCAATTTCTCAATGCAATGTTAAAAAGTAAATAACATTATGTAAAAGAAAATGCATTTTGATCCAATTATAAAATTACTTGAAGAGTTTTAAGAAAATTTTCAATGTTACAGATTTTATAAATGTACCAAGGCAAGGTGCAATATGATACCCTTTAAACAGAAAATGACTAATATGATCAGTCATCTACACTGTCAACAAACTATTGTCTGTCGGTATAGGTTTAAACTGTGGAGGCTGTTAACAATTTTGTGGATTTATTGTCCCATGACCATACCAACTGTTGTTATTTCATGGAATGTTTCATTTTCATTGTTTTAAAATCCTACCCAAATTCTTAACCCAACTGTTGTTAAAAATGTCAAGGAATGTTTCGTTTTCAATGTTTCAAAATTCTACCAAATGAATATACTTTTTTAAACATCATAAACTGTTGCATTCAATTTTGAGTCCCATTTTTTACACCTCCTTGCCAACTGACACCTATTTGCACTAGCTCCTGCAATTCTAGATTTTCAACACTCTTTATCAAAGCTTTCTGTACTTTTCAGATATAGTGGTAATAATGTCAATATTTGTATTCCGTTATCATTTTGAAATATACCAAAACTTGAATAAAAAACTTTTTTTGAACATTCACATGAAATAAAAAATGATCATATCAATTTCATGCCTAAAGAATTTACCATTAGAGACAAGAAATTCGGCAATATTTAATACGTCTGGGAGGGTTGTGATTGAGTAGCACGTATTTCAGAATTGTTTATTTTAACCGTATCTACTTGCACTGCCAGGTAATTCCAAGCTTTTCTGATTCAAAGACATACTAGGTAAATAAATGGGCACTTCACAAAGGCTGTCTTTAGAAAAAAAGACAGATATTTCTTAAACACAAGGACTGCATTACCAAAGATAATTTGCATAGCTCTCTCAATAGCGACCACTTACACCGCTGGGATATTAACTTTTATTCTGCTGAAGGACACCATTTCTTTAACAAACAACCCATATGTGACTCAATGAGCTTGTGTTTAAAAAATCTCTTTTTAAGAATTTAATTATTCATCAAATACTGGAAGACTTTTAAACATTCTTGATATGATTTGCTCTTTAAAGGGACACAACTCAATGTCTCCAGTTAATTCCCTTTAGGGTGTTAAGAGTCTTGTAAGGAATCATTTGACAGACGTTTGTTTATTTGAACTTATTTTGTATAAAAGTCTTTGTCTACCTTTGAGTATCAATTACTTGTGAAATTCTGATAAGGCCAGAAAAACCTTCAGTCCAAAACAATAATTTAGAATCATTATTGCGTAATTAAACCGGCTGACATCTGACATGGTCTGAGTTTGTCTTGGGGCACGTGTTTGGTTTGAGGATAACTATTAGAAAAGGGCAGGAAGCCCGGACAATGTCCTGAGTGAAACCCTGTAATGGTGTGTTAAGGACAAATATTGACTGGGTAATTAAAGCTTAGGTAATCTGATGACATCAGATGACAAATATTGACCGTCCTTCTCTTCATTTGTCACACAGGAATAAACAGGGGTCCTCACAAAAACATGAGGAAGATACCACGCATACCTCCCCAAAATCTGAAGTGCAGTTTCCCAGGGTTTGTGGAAACAAAGAAAAAATGTCCATGAAAAACAAACTGTCCTATAAACTTCAAAGTATTCACAGATTGCATGTCTGCGTGCCATATTTTTATAATGGTAAAAACTAAAAGACTAATTAGAACTATAAATTTCATAAATATTTAATGAGTCTTATACAATAATTAACATGGGAATATCATATTCTGCAAGCCATTGAATATGAAATTAGCTAAAACTGTGCAATATTTGTTACCTAAGGTCACATTAATTAAATCACACCTAATACATTTACAACAAGAATCAACATTTTTCACAGTGATACGTGGTTCCCTTTACTCTGGGCTTTAGAAAGTATATTTTACGTGATGTCCGACTTATCATTTACATCAGTATTCTCAGTTTAGGTGAGCTTTGAACTACTGTTCACAAGCTAATAAAACTGTACCATACAAAGAAACATCATTTTACAACAGAAATAAAACAAAGCCACAAGTCAGAGGCTTTAAACAACTTTATGGTCATCTCCATGCCCTAAGCATTGTCTTTGGTGTAAATTTGCATACATGGACAAGGTAATGAATATTTCAGAGGAAATGTTGTTTGTCAAAAGCATAACATCATAGCCACAGGCAATGCATTAAAAATTTATTTTCAAAAATTATTTTCAAACTTGTCCCTCAGCCTACACTATAAACAAAGTTTCAGATCAAATCTTTCAGAATGTGTTCCACACAGAGAAAGGTCCTCTTTTCAACTAAAGTAAAATATAGGTCAAATGAAACCTTTCACAAAAATGTTTTTGAAGATGATTTTTTCAATAAATTGCTGATAATAGAGAGTGTTTTAAATGTGACAAGCAATGGAGATCCGCCACAAGCAACAAAGGAAGGCTTTTTTTTATGACTTCCATTTACTCTACTCAAAATTCCTCATTCTTAAATATGTTTTATTTTCCTTTTAAACCCTGGCTACCCCAGCTATATGAGATATCATTTTGCCCGTATGGAGGTTTTTGTGTCTGGTGTAGTCCCCGAAATATCAGTGTGATTTATGATAGAACAACGACGCATTCACACACTTCTGAAATTCATATATCTGAATTGTCAACATAAGAGTGTGATAAAATGTGCAAAACGGATACATTGCCAACAAAATCTTTGTCCGTTAATCCTAATTTCAATGCCTTCATAGAAAATTTTATTCCCCTCTCCCTTGTAAATGAAACTTCTCAGGATAAAAAACATGCTCAAGGGCTATTTTTTCCTGCAAAATTACCCCGGCAGAGCTTTTATTTCTGCATAAATGTATTAACATGTATATTCAAAATTTACAAATAGTCTGAGTCAATTTCATTTATTCTGTCTCAGAGAAAACTTCAAATAAGATAAATAATTTTTTTATGTAACAAAATGCATGTGAATAGGGAAAAAAAAAAATCCTTTAAGATTTAACTTATGCCAAGGCTCTGGCCATGACATCTGATTTATGACTTGGAGATCTATTCAGTTCCTTACAAAAAAACCATCTATATAACTTACACAGACATAGAAAAATTCTTAATAGTATTTACAAAACAAATCAAATCTCCAGATATCATTGAAAAGAAAAAAGCATGGTCCATTTAGCGATGTCTTTAATCCTGCTTTACCCCCAGCTGTCAGGGCGAGAGATCTATGGAACATGTGAAATATACCCTGCCACAACCTCCCTAGTTAATGTTCTGAAAATTATTACTGACTGCTGGAATCATTATTTCACATTGCACCACCTTATCAATAAAGTAGACCAAAAATTCATTCATCTCTTGAATTTATCTGTCTGTCTACCACAGAACCAATATTTTATGCCTAGAAAACTAACTTTTTACTTTCTACACTTGACAAATAAAATATTTTCAATTCTTTTCTCCCCAAGATTCCGAATTCCAAGCAGTCGTCTCTATCCGGTGATGTATTTTGATAGCATTACATCTAGACTTAAAAACTATTTTAGTGATTACCGGAGAAAGCTAAAACGATTAACCACCCAAACTTATTTGTCTTAAACCCTAAATGAAGCAACAAGCAAAGTTTAAAAGCTTTGGGAGGAAAAGGACAATCGTGAACATGACCAAACATAGATAGCACGGTGACGACCCAGCCATTCTGGGTGTCTGCAGGCAAACAAGGCGGGCAGAATGGACGACCGAATGCTGCCATGTCTGTCTGACCCAAACTCCAACGTTAAAAGAAAATGACAAATGTTAATGTAGGAATTCGAATAATATTTATGGAACTTTCACTGGATATTTCTTATACCTCAGAGGGTGGGCATATCTAGTACAAAACTAGAATTTTACTAAAAAATTCACAAATTATCACATCTCTATTGACAACAAGGGAAGTGGTTGTGGCCTGTTGTTGGGTTACCATACCGTTTTTTAAAATGTAAAGCATAACCAGCTTTTTCAAGAAGTTGATATGCAAGATCATTCTTTATAATGTCAACTGTGACTTGATTAAATCTAAATGACGGCCTAACAAGTAAACAGATACTTTCTGTCAGGAAAAGTTACCCACTAAAGGGATGGCAAACCACTGAAGCTTTTAGCATCTCAGTAACAAAGCCGGGATTTAGGGACCACTTCTTGCATTATCACAACTGTAAATCGGATAGGTTTGTTGAGGTACATGGCTTATGTACCTATGATTAAAATTCCATAAAAGCTCTAGGTCTGGCTCCTATAACAGAGCCAGTATACAGAAATAAAACTAATCCACAACACGCAACAAACCAACAAATGGCAGATTCACACCCAGGAGACTACTAAACCCATACAGTCCAATTTTGGGATTAGATTGCAACTTCTGAGAGGAGCAAAATGGACAGGTATTGCCTGTTAAACAATGGGAGATGAAAGACCTTAGCTGTTTTATTGCCCCTATTTCTACCATATTCCTAAGAAAGGAAATTCAGATTGACCAAAATCTCCTAATTCTGAACATTCCTACGAATTTAAAGATTGAAATCTTTGTTTAGAGAAGATTTTCCTTTAATATGCCTCCTTAATCGGAATCTTGTTTTCGCACGCAGTGGGTGCTCGCAAGTTTTAAATGGAGAAATATTTTAATCCTATGATCATCCTTAATATTGCTAAATTTTCAATTTTTGTGGGATAAAAGTTTTAAAGTCAATCTTTTGAAATTACTGCCTAGAACATTTGAAATAAAAATTCCCTAGGGTAAAATTGACTGGATTTAAATGAATCATATTGGCTGTGAAGCCAAACGTTTTTAATCTAATTGCCTAATCTTCAGTGAACTGCAGTTTGGATGAAAAAGTTTTTGTAAGCATAAAAGCATATTAAAATGATTGAAGGTTGCCGCTGTATATATATAATTGAGGGTATGCTATCAGCACTTAGTGCTAAATCACGGTTCTAATAGATTCATATATTCATGTTAATGTGTTAAGCACAGGGGTTCATTAAAAGTTCCTGGTAGTCACAATTTTGACTGTATTAAATATTTAAAGTAATAAAGCTTCAACTACACTCTCTTAAGAGGTGAAATTGTAACAATTTACATTTATACCTCACATACACAGATATTTCAGATACTCACAATTCCATTTTGAACTTTGACAAGATATAGAGTTTAATTAGATTTTAAGTTAAATAATTATATCAGATTTTTCATAAAATTTTTATCACAAAAAATTCAACTGTTTAAAAGTTACCATGCACGCGCGAAGACATTTTTAAAGTAGTTCGGTCTCAAATGAGCAAGGAACCCACAACCACTTAGTACTAACAAATTCTAATATTAGGTTAATTTCATAAACTGTGGCCCTGTAATTTAATGTCCCCTAAATCTTTCCTGGTTTATATTTGATCAGGTTTAGTGATAGGGAGGAATTTTTGGGGAGATGTGAGGTTGGATCGCGAGGGGTACCCTGTAATTATCTTCCTAAATATCATTCTAAAAAGTTTTTTATTCTATTGATCACTCACAGTGAAATACGGCAGGGAGATTTTTATCTACCTCAAGACAAATATTAAAGCCATAAAGCACCAGAGGCCGTCACAAAGGCATGAAAGAATTGGCAATCACTTGTGACATTTGTATGCGTTTGGACAGTGCAACTACTGGAGAAAGGTGTGAACCCATGCACACCCCGGCAGGTGCCCCCCTTTATTCTGTATGACCATGTAAATTATCCAGGTCTATTATAGCCAGGTCTGTCATGGGTTTTAACTGTCTGAGGAGTAAGAATGCTGTAACATGGTCCACTATGTACTAGTTACAGGTGTTGACATCTCACTTTAAGTGGGTACTCTAATAGTACTAATCTAGTTCTATGATACCTGTCATAATTCTGAATTTTGTTACACCAATCCTCATGAATTCGTCTCACTCATGTAATCAGAAATCAAACGTACATCTTGATAAATGGCAAATATGTGTAGAAAGAGATAATAAAATAGTGACACCTAAAGTTTATAAACCAGTTATCGCTGTTGAAATGATTTTCTGTATGATTTTTTTGGGTAAAATTTTACATCACTAAAGTAATAAATATCTTGGTATCTCACTCTCTGATTCTTAATTTCTGTTATGGCAAATGCCTGTAGTTCAGATAAATGTGTGTTTATTACAGTGTTTACATAAAAAATATCTGTTTCTTGATTTCAAAATGATCCGATCAAAACAACAAATTCAGATTGCTTTAAAAATAGCCGAGTTCCATGATCACCATGCAAAAACCTTTTCTAAGATATTTATGAAATATAGCAAGTTTGTGCCAACAACTCTCTTGATCCCCTCTTTATTTTAACTGACGAGTCCTCACAGAACCTTTGTATTATCACAGTTACTAATACAGAAGATAAAACACATCTGCCAGATAATAAACCTCTCATTTGTCACTGAAAAATTATCTAAAACTTTTTGTCAAAAAATTAAACCTATTGCTTAGAACATCTACCAAAAACAGTCAATTACAAGAGAATTTAATACATTGCATATATTTTTTTATAGAGGACATCGCAGAAGCTCTCATTTTCTGGATTCTCATGCCATGGGTCACTTGTCTACCTTGCAATGACACATCAAAAAATTGGCCATAAAACATATACTGCATGCCCCTAACAGGACACCGTGATGTCAGAAATAAAACAGTAAGCAGGTCCTAGACTACTGATAGACATCTCCTCTATAAACATCATATATCAGACTCCCATTCAGCATTCTACTGTTTTCTCTGCATATCCTTTCAATGAATTCTGCTGAGTCAAAGTCAAACAATTGGTGGATACTACATTAATTTTATGGATTAACAACTGCAGCAGAAAGAAAAGGAAATGACTGTTGAAAGTAGAGAAAGCATATTGTCTTCAGTCATAAAAAAACATGTCCTTGACTTGTTCTTCCTTTGCAATGTTGGAATCTTGCCTTTTCCTTTTCAGGATATTGTCAATATTATACTGTAATGGAACCTTTACATTTACATATATACGTTGTCAAAGCAGTTCTCAGATCACACGCACCAGCCACACAAAATTCAACTGACATTCTAATATTTGCACATGTAAAATTGTTGAAACCTATACATGCATTGTCAAAAATTGAAATATGTCTGCCTCATTTAACAAACATAATCGAGTGAAGTTGGAGATGGCTAAATATCTTACTGATCTCTTTCAAGCATCTGAATAACAAGGTATAAGATATTCCAACCGGTGTGCGAACAATATGAACTAAAGGCAAATCAAGACATTTTTATCAGGCCTTACAAACGAGAGTGTCACATATCGTACTACATAAGAGCTGTATTTGTGGGCAGAATATGGAGAGCTTTTGTGGCGCTGCTTATAATAGCTCTAGCTTATAAGCTATATCTAATATCTAATCTGGCAATCATCGAGACTCTGTCAATGATACCTAGGGCAGATTGAATTTCAATCAGCGACCTTAGAGAGAATCCAGATATAGAACCTGCCTGGCATCCAAATCTCTGCTAAAGGGTCATTCCGTCTAAAAATGTCCAAATATCTCCTAACTACTGAGCTGTATGTCTCTTACAATACATTATGCATACAAAATGAATTATTCAGTTGGAATCTGTAAAACTGCAGCCAACCACAGCATAATTATCCTTCAAAGATATATTCATCTGAATTTTCTCAGACCTTGATATAGAGTATGAATTACATCAAAGAATATTTAAAACATTCACCTTAACACTGTATCAATTTATGTGAGGACTACAGGCACACTTATTTAATTACTTTCACATAATCATTAAAAAAATGATAATGATAAATACAAACTAAATTGATCTTATGAATTCCTCAGTTGTTTTTTTTTTTAAATCAGTATTGGGTGTATGGCTATAATTCATTTTAAAATTCAATAACACTTTAATTTTTCAACAACTTGAACAAAATTTGAGTGGTGTTTCCAGACAAGATCATTGGCTTGTTGTTGACCCTAACTGGACACCTACTGTAGTTATCTTGCTGACCATCTTATAAACCGTACACCTTGTAGCTCCTCAGGTTCTTCTAACATTATCTATGTGACAAAAAGGGATTTAGGGAGTTATGAACACACCACTAACCAACTCAGTAGGAATTATATGGAGGCTGGCCACAAACTGATTATTCTGTGACAATTACTTCCCCATGTGTAACCCAAAAGAGCAATTTGTATGAGCAGCCTCTTATAGAATAATGCCCCTAATAGGATTGAGGGGATTAACCCATCACTGGACCCTTAGCTCCTAGGATCCATGCAACTTGACTGAGCCGCAAATGGAAATTCAACATAACTACATATTTTAATAAAAATGTAAAATCCGGTAAAAAGTTAAAGCTATACAAAATTCTGTCACATTATCCTCCGATCCTTTCAATTTTAGGAACGTATAATGTACCAAGTAAACTAGTGGATATGAATATTTTTAAAAAATTTATGCTTTCTTCAAGTTTCTTGACAAAATATGTTTATGATTGAGTGCCCACACAACTTCACAATTCAGTTTTCAAAGGAAAACTGCATTGTTATTAAAAACTTTCCTTTTCAACCTAAATTTCTACCTTAATTAATGCAATACAAATATATACTGGGATCACATACTTTCTCAACAGGACCTCTGGGCCTCAATCAAATGAATCTTTTGTTGCACAAATAATGCAGGCAATAAAATCACAGGCAGTCTAGACCAGGCTAAGGTTAATTACCAAACTGCCCCTATTAAGGAAAGAGTTCTCATTCTAAACTTTATTCAATGAAATGCCTTTGCCTTTGAAATATTTTTTTTTTAACAAAATAAATGTATAGACCCAATTGGCTATTGCCATGGCTGCAGAAAAGGTGAAGAAAAGAATTTGAAGAGAGACAGAAAATTTATAGCAGTTTCAGAAAATTTATGTTTGTATTAAATCAGTCAGAAAGGTTTGTTGTCTGTGTTCCTGTAAAATTGATTTTTCAGGCGATTTGAAGAATATCTGATATTGACAAAGGCCTGGACAAACATGGTCAAATGGACTAGGAGAAGAACCGGCCGCGATCTGAATAATGGAAACAACAGGAGGGAATGCTGGGAGCTGGGCACCTGGTAATTTACGTCGTTTGTCATCCGTCATGGCCTCATCTTTCATCTGACTCTACCTGGACAAACCTCTCATGCACATGTGTATGCCATTAATTTTACGATGGTGAATAAGCACGTAAACAAAGAACCCTGTCAAGCATTATAACAAACCCATGACAAATACATATACATGCAGGCTCCTCTGTACTACTGTAGACGTACTTTTTTCCGCTGGGTTATAATTCCGCGGAATCTCAATTTCTGTTCAATCCGCTGGTAGAAAATTACGCGGATTCCCTAGACTGTCACTATTTGGTTTACATTTATATTTAGTACGCTTGGACAAATTTCCGCGGAAAATTTGAGTCCGCGTACATAGCGTAATTTAATACCACGCGGACAAAAGTACTTCTACAGTAATTCACAATCACGGTGTTTTGCAATTAAAAATACAAAACAACAATTTTAATTTACTACCAAGGTGATGAATATGTAATTCAAGCTGAACTTAAATGGTATCTAAAACACTTTCTCTGAAAACCAAATCAAAGTGATTTAGAACATTAGAAGTCACCACACTTTTTTTATTCAAAATGTCAAATCCTTTGATATACTGAAGTTTTTTTTGGTCCCATTGATTTAGAGATAACAAGAATTGACTGTATCATATGATATTGTACCTGTATTTACCAGAAATTTTGCCTTTAAAAGCAAAGAAAAATCTGCTACCTTATATTTTCACTCTTTAAAATTCTGATCTTTGTCTCAAAATATTAAAAATGCACAGCATCATTATCCCCTCAATTAAGTGATTATTTGTAGTTGTTGCACATTTCAAATGTTTCAAATATGAATCACGTACCATATGATATTTAAATTACATGAGTTACCCTGAAAATGTAACACAAATTTTGAGGTTTAAATAGATTTCTTTTGAGGTACATTTTTTCCTAGGGAGGTTTTTTATCAAACCACACTTTCCACATTTTAGGAAGAAAGTATTTAGGGGTTCTTATTACACAATGTATATAGCTCACAATTAGCTGTCAATTTATCTTTTATCTACCTATTGATCACACTCTTTGATTTGAGGAAATCGGTCACTAAGTACTTACTATAATACTTGCTTAGAAATTTGATAATTAATGATACTCATTAGGGAGAGTTTCTATTGTGGAGGTGTCATGCTGAGCCCATGAAGTCATCATTATCGCCTATGTAATCAGTATTTGTTACCTAGTTGACTTGTGTTTAGTTATTTACTGCAGGCCCCTATGACAAAAAATTTGATTATAGGGGCTGACATAATGAATTCTCCCCAAGTCCATGACTGCACCTGGGCGACCCCTCAACTAAAAAGTACACCTTCAACTGTTGGGCAATTTCAATAAAAATTACCAAAGTTTGTATTAACATGATTAAAACTCTTAAATGCCCACACAAAAGAAAATAAACAAAGGGGCCACACTGGTTAAGCCTCTTCCCTTCTCTCTCATAAAACACTAAAGGATTAAGAAGAATGGACATTATAATTTTGGTGTAATACCATTCCGAGTGAATTGGAGAGCTAAATGTCAGAAATTTGATTATGTTAGACTGCCCAACACTTGGGTGAGGCCCAAACTACGCGACTTCTGTTTTTCTGGTGACCAAGGCCAGTCAGACCACATTGGTCACCAGCTCACCCTCGCAGTGAGACACTATTTCTCTGTAATGCGGATTCCATGTTTGCTCCACTGGATGTACCCCTTTATTCCTAGTGTCAACAGAATATTTGTACTGGGATTATGGCCCGGGTCTCTCTATGGAAGACATTCCTCCGACATAGACATAATGTGAACAAATTAAAATCCCTTCTGTACACAACTCAATGCCTTTCTTCTGCATGTGTGGATAAAATCTTTGAAACATGTTTTCTAACAGTTAATAAACACAAGCTATTCTTTGAACTGCCCAGTAAAACATTCACTTGAATTCAATGAGCCTAATTTAAGTAAAAGAAATGTCTAAAAAGAAAATTTAGTCTATTTATAGAGTATGACATTTGTGTTCCTGAAAACTTGTTTTTATGTCGTTATCCAAAAAAAAATCTTTTCATTGCTCTTCCATTAAAAGTTATTGCTTTTTAAGGAACTTATTCTCATGTGATCATCATGATCATACATGTGTATGCTTAATTAGTTAATTATTGATTGTGTCATTTTCTTAACAGTATTTCATGATGGTCACATTGACCAATTATTGCCATTTCTACACATTTTCCATTGTTCCTCTGTCATATACGCCTCTCTCTTGGTGCTTCATAAGGCTGCAGTAGATGACAGCTACTGCCCCTAGGGTCAGATCTGAACCACAGTCCAACCTTCTTACCAATTCACCACGATCAAAGCCCCTTGTAAGGAAAACAACTAATGTGACCAAAGAGACTCTTTTCCTTAACATCAGATCAAAGCATGGCTCCTCATGTTAGCAGGAAAACAACAGGGTGTAGCCCCTCTTACAAGCTAAAAATCCATTTACCATAGAAGTCAAAAAGTCATCAGAGAATGTAAGGGTTAGACTAAACAAATCAATTGATTCTAATCAACCACTCTCCATCAGCTCGACTTTGTCCTTGGCTGATCCTGCCATACAACATGTAAAGACCAGGCGACTAATTTAATTAAAGAATTAATACCAATATAGGGTAAATGTGTATTTTTGCCTCATTGGAGAATTCATTTTTTCTCTTCACACACAGAGTAATCAAACAAATGCAGGTGTCTGTGTGTGGATTCCAGTATTCCAGAGACTAGAGAGGGGAAAATTCAGCAGAACACATTACCACACCATTCATCATGCTTTCTAAAATAATCCATCTTACTTCAAAACCCAGCTGCTTGCACTTTTTCAATCATTTGTTAAATCTTTACATTTCCTCGGGGCACACACTAGTTTGAAATGAAAATTGAGGGGAAACATTATGAATGATAATGATTTGTTCACTTCTATATCATAATTCAAATATAAACCATAAGTTGGCCACAAAAGAAACTTACCGACAAGATGCAGGAACCCACAGCTACATTTTCAGCAACTCTGGCCTCATAGTAAGACCTCTCAAAGACAGGCTCAAGGTCGTTGACGTCGTCAATGGCGATGCTGACAGTGGCGGTGGATGACTGCGGGGGACTTCCATGATCAGTCGCAATCACAGTAATCCAGGGGTTTGAATTGTGCTCACAGTCAATGTTTGAACTACTCTTAGTGGTGATCAACCCAGTAGAACTATCAATTTGAAACCAATCTGCATCGGATGAAGGATTGGATATTATGCTATAACTGACACGAGCATTTTCTCCCAGGTCAGGGTCACTGGCTGTAACCTTGACAACAGTTGAACCAGCAGGTGCCTGTTCAGGAACTGATGCTGAGTAAATAGTTTTTGAAAACTTTGGGGCATTGTCATTCACATCTTCTACAATCAGTGTAAAAGATTTACTTGCATACAAAGGTGGTCCACCTGGACCCGAGTCTTCAGCTGTAATTGTCAGGTTGTAATTAGCGTAGCTTTCTCTATCCAGGGGTTTTAAGATCTTGATGCGATATACCACCCTGTCATCTGTCACAAGGCCGAAATATCCCATGTCTCCCTGCAGCGTAACATTAACATTGGCATAGTAATTATTCGGGGAGTCTGGGTCACTGACAGAGATGCGAGCGATGTAGTCCCCCACTGTAACGTTTTCAAACGTTTTGTTGTCTTTTATTAGGTAAACAAGGTTAATGTTTGCTGGTTGCTCATTTACGTTTGTGATATTAACTTCTACAACTGCATTTGATTCTAATGTTTGGGAACCATTGTCTCTTGCAATCACAGATAACTCGTAATGTTTTTGCCGCTCGTAGTCCACTTGTTTGTTGATTCTAATGATACCCGTATTTTGTTCAATGATGAAATGTTCATCTGGATCTCGCTGGCGATCCAGTAGATAAGTAATCTTCCCGTTTTCACCAGAATCGATGTCTGTAGCACTAATCTTGACAATACTAATCCCAATCTGAATACTTTCAGGTATAACTGTAGAGTATTTAGTGTGTGTGAATTCCGGAGCATTATCATTGGCATCTATAACACTCACATTTACCAAAACATTTGCTGTATGTCTAGGAACTCCCCCATCACTCACTTGAATGATCAAACTATATTCTTTTACACCATTGTCATAATCTAACTTTCCATTTAACACCAAGTCCAAATACAGTGTTGCGGATGGCAATCTTGATTCCAGTTTGAACATATTATCTTGATTTCCACTGATAATGGTGGCAGTATTTTGGACTGAATTGATCCCAATATCCCGATCTTTCACACTACCGATGTGGACTTTGCTTCCATTTGGTGACATTTCGGAGAGGGACAGGGATTTGCTGCCACTTGGAAAATATGGCACATTGTCATTTGTGTCAATGACAGTTATCTTAATCTGAATGGTTGTCATTATATTAGACTGCATAGAAAGTATCACAATTTCGTAGTTTGACTTGGTCTCCCTGTCTAACTTGCGGGCAGTGCGGATAAGTCCGGACTGGATATCAAGACTGATGTCATCTGAAGATTGCAACAAGGTGTACGGTGGGGGGTAGGCAGTCACATTGATCTGTCCCACATAAGTAAGTGGAGCCTGTTCCTCTATGACATCAAACTTGAGTGTCACTTCCACTTGACTTCGCACTGCTGCTACTAAGCTCAGTAGCAGCAACAAAAGGTTGTTATTCCAAGGTTTCATTTTAATGCTTTAGCATGGTCAAATGCCTTCCTTTCTTCTAAAAATGTTAAAATACCTTCTTTTCAGTCTTCCATACATTGCGAAGCCATAGTGAGCGATGGCCTGGACTCATTCCCTTTATTCACCAATATTGAGCGACATGCTTGTAAATTATTGCAATTTCAAAAACAGCTCAACAAAATTGTTGAAAGTTCATAAGACCCTAAATGTTAAAATAGATACCCTTTCAAATACAGGAACCATTTTCTCCGCGGGAGACAAAAGGACTAATTGCATACCTTACCATAACACAGTAAATACGGCAACACGCTGAGTCGACTACCTGTCCAAACGTAAACTCCAATATTACACACCTGTAAAATCTTAAAACAGCACCTTCACACACAGAATCTCTGAGTCTTTCCAATAGGATACCGCCACAATTTTAGTTTCATATCACAGTCTACATTTTTACTCTTTTCTCTTCTGTCGATTCAATAACGTGGTTGTGTTGTCTACGGTCCGACTCGAAATCAACTGCAGTTTCTAAGTTTATCTCGATCGAGCCTCGTTTTGGATTTTAATCCACAAGCGGTACCTATACACAGGTAATTTAGCTAGCCAAACGGTGTGTAAACATTGAGCCCCGTTTAAAAAAATGAAAGAAAAGGATTTTAGTAAACAATAGAATGCAATCATCACAAGTCAACTGAAGTGACGCACCCTAGTGTAAATAAACTAAATAGATTCCAATAAACTAAATAGATTCTAATGTAAGGCTAACATGATTTGGCGTATCATTTTGAAGTTTATATAGATCTATAGGCCTAACGTTTTTTTTGTTGAAAATGAAAATTGTTTTTAAAATTTCCATCCTTTCTTTTGAAAAAAGAAGAAGTGAATTTTGAACATTACAAGTGCAAATTATACTGATATATAATAAATTTATAGATATTTCCATGAATAGACCTATTGTCCAAAACAAAAGAGAAAAAAAGAAAGAAATTTCTTCATAGTCATTTTTTGTGTCTATTTTTATTTACTATTTTTCATTGTATCAATAATTTTAAGTTTATCTAATTTAATGCATTTTTTGCCTTCCAATATATCAAAAAGCCGGTATACATTTTTTTTTTAAAACTGGCATCGTTGTACTATATAGTAAATAAGATTGCAAGAGTTGTCCTTCCTATGGTACCATCAAGATCGCCGCAAGTCTGCAAGCGCGGATCAAGAAATTTACAAAAAAGCCAATCTCAGAAATTCTGTGACAATTAAAAATAATGAGAAATAAACCTAAACAATTACTTCAAACAAAATTCCTCTTCGTTTGGTTGGGTGGGGTAAA
>PRKT01000154.1:412459-442964 GCA_003671525.1 Saccostrea glomerata | reverse complement strand
GGGGGGGGGGGTCAGCAAATCGTCAAAAACGACTCTTTTTCGCAATAGAAAAAGAATATCTTTGATCCTCTCCAACTAGATCGCTTTTCACTTTGTTATCAAAGCTTTAATTTTACTTAAATTAACTTTTTGTTACTTTATGTCTTTTGCTCCCAGGCGGAAGGTGGGGTTTGGGTAGGGAGCTAGATCCGCACAAGAGTCTAACCGCTGTTAGGAACCATTCTGTACAAATTAAAACCTCTATTTTCCATTGATGTTCATGAGTTCTACTTTAAGAGGCTTGAAGTATTTTAGCACAAAATATACTTTAAAAATATATGACACATACAGCTAAAACTCAATTTGGCACATATACATGTATGATGATAGTTAAAAACCAATCATGCAGTAAAGCATTTTAGCATTGTTAATGATTCAATGATGAAAGTAATTTAATAATCACAAAATATTTTTCAAATTTTTCAGTTTCAGACAAAAGAATGTCAAACTTAGAGTAAAGGTCAATAAGTCTAATTTTGGAATGATTGATTGTAATTTTTTTTAACGTCCCTTTCAAGAATTTTTTACTCATATAGAGACGCCACCACTTTCCGGTGGAGAGCTGCTAACTTTGTCCTATACTCGACACTCAGAGCCATAAGGCAGGGAGGGATCATTTTCGTGCCAGCACCTACTGTGACACGGGGTCTCGGTTTACACGGTCTCATTCGAAGGACAGGGGCCCGTTTTACAAAAGGACTTACGACTTAAGACCAAATTTAATTCTTCATAATTATATTCTAAATAACATTATATCGGATATTATTTTTAACTTCTTAAAAAGAAAATGGCAAGATATTTTTACACAGACAATTTCAAAGAAAGGATTATTTATTTTTCAAACTTTTACAATAATCTGAAGATTTTGGTCTTAGTCGTAAGTTCTTTTGTAAAACGGGCCCCTGATCTCCACGTCCCATAGTGGGATTCGAACCCGCGACGTAAGGACAAATTCCTTACTTTGCGACTCTAGAGCAGACGCTCTAACCACTGCGCCACACGGGCGACCCAAAATTGTTGGATGTTAAAGTTAGTTACAGTTTTGATGATACTGCTGCTGCACCATCAACGTCCTCAGCCGAGACCTTCCCCCATTGTGCACGTGTGTTTCGACCCCTAGCTTGACTTTCAGGATGGGGAGTCCACAGTGATGACCAGTCACTGCGCGGTGGTGGTGGGTGTCCAGATACTAGTCTTTCTCTTATCCAAACCCAGCATGGTATGATCTTTCTGCTGCTTGGACATCTTTTGGACGGCTGTTCTCCTGCTTTCCCCATGTCACCCCCTAACCATGAGAATATCCTCCGAACCGACTGTCCCGGGAAGCTACATCAGTGTCTCTTTTCACATAGAATCTTACGACTAAAACGAAAACTTTCCCCCATTCTGCGGCAATATCAAAGCGGCGAAAATTTTGTTTTTCTGTTACATTATACACGTATTAATATCTTATGGTTACATTTTTGCTAATAATTTAGAAAAAATATCTTTATTTAATTAAAATTACAGAGTGGTAAAATTTTAGTCTTAGTCGTAAGATTTTTTGTGAAATGGACCACAGACCTCTAATTGATAGTTCCGGGTCTGCTATTCTTTCTTCCTATATTCTGCAGGCAATGGGTCATAATTTGCCTTCTTCCTTTAATGGGCTTCCTCGCCTCTTCCCTCCCAGAGTATTACATGTATTTGGTTTTGTCACAAGGAATACGCCTGTGAAATATGAACGCCCTTGTACACACTGTTCAAAAATCGGAGTAAAGTTCTTAAACTCTACGATCAAGTATTTTTACCCAAGAAAATGTAAATTCATGTAACTCACAAAAATGCACACGAAAAGTATCAAAGCACCACTGTTCAAACATTATGACCAAGGTTGAAGATTTTTTTTTGGGGGGGGGGGGGGCGTAAAAGTGGCCAAACTTAAAATTCAAGGTCAAGATGTCAATTGCTGATACTCCCAGAAAGAGTCTATTCACAATAATTTCACATTAATGTTGAAAAAAAATGTAAGGCATAGCTCGAACCAAACAAAAGTTATGGACAAGGTAAAAGTTTTTTTACAGGATAAATAGACGGCTATACAGAAAGACGGACGGATATGGCCAAAACGAAATAAAAGCGGGTTTTTTAGGGGTCATAGGGGGCATGAAATAGGCCCCATTCCAAATGGTAAGTAGGTGTTTTTCCCAATTTCATAAAATGAAATCCTCAAAAGAGAATAAAAACAAACAAATATGGTTGAAAATGTCTCAATTCAGTCACATGATACCAGGAATAGTGTTAAAAAAAAAACTAAAAGAAATGTTCCAAAAACTGATTGACTGAAGTAAAATAAGTAAATAAAAATGCCTTGCACTTATGAAAATAAAAACCTATTATTTTAATTTATATACATAAAATGAAATATGATCAAATTTAAACATAATGTCGCTATTTTCCCAAATGCTAAGGCATAGTCCCTTGTTTCTGAGACTGAATCTTTGATAACGAAAGCAATACAAGGGTTGTCTTTCTTATTATGCTGTGTGGATCAGTTTTTTTTAAACGTATAAGGTCAACATGCATCAAAATATTCAATACTACTAGCTAGTCTACTAGTATGCAAAAAGCAAAAATCATATCATATATATTTGTTCTTTATACATGTATACTGATTAGAAAATAACAAGAATATATTGATATTATGTTCTTTATATACGATAAAAATTGTTTACAATGTTCACGATGGATGTATCAATTAGATTGTAAATGTTTCCTAAATACATCCCCATTACGTGAGTTCAATCTCTAACACTCCCGACCCCCCCCACACCCTCCAACACCCTAACACACAAACATTGTGGCCCTAAACATGCCCTGTCGGTTCCCGAGAACAGACTTCTCTTATTGACACCCACTTCAAGAAAGCAAATATTTGTGTACCAAATCTAAACATTCAAGTTAAACAAGGTTTATGTGAGTACACGAGAAACAAAATTTCGTCAATTTGTCGCCGTTCAATGCGAAGTGCTACCGCTGAGGTATCCCCCCCCCTTTTCTTTTCTTTCTTTCTTTTTTTTTTTTTTCAATTTTTTCATTTTTTTTTTAAATATACTAGTAGATTTATATACTTCATTCATTGAAAAACATAACAATATAACTTTGGGGCAATGACATCCGCAGATGTCCCCCTATAATAACCCTCACAAATGATACATAACACACACAAAAAATAAATGATGCATGGATTGATATATATTTTTTGACTGATTTTGAATAGATTTGACATGAATAATTTTAATAAATCTCTGAAATATAAAGAAATCGTAAGTGTTCACTGGTGCTTGAATATGCGACTTTGTTTTGTTTTTCTATGTAATTTTATACAACTTTTTGCACATATTTTATCGTACATTGCTA
The DNA here is from genome assembly GCA_003671525.1 of Saccostrea glomerata. NCBI lineage: Eukaryota > Metazoa > Mollusca > Bivalvia > Ostreida > Ostreidae > Saccostrea > Saccostrea glomerata. Next base: position 439,526 of record PRKT01000154.1, on the reverse strand, counting down.
CAAAATCTTACCAAATCCTTCCACTTTTCTATAAAAGCAGGTGACCTATTTGAAAAAAAATCTAGGGGAAATATCCACAGGCACTTGTTTCGGGTAAACTGGGCATCTAAGTACTAGTAGTGATGCCCGGTATACGAAACAGGTGCCTGTAGAAATATTGCTGATTTCTGAAAATGTTTATGTTATTTCTACAGTCTCATTTCCTGTATTTATTTTAGTTATTTTGTCTATTTTTAGTTATTTCATAAAGATTATACGCATTTTTTTGTACTGAACAGTAAAAATTATGAACCAACTGTATACATATTTTTATTTCTTTGTCGAGTTCTATCAATTCTTTCTTTCGTCATTTAATTTCATAACAGTAGAGTTAGCCTAATCAAAGACATCTAAATGGATTTTTCATGTTTTAAATAGGATCGGGAAAAATATTCGGCGAAGAAGTATATAAAAAACAGGGCAAACGTCTGAAAAGCGTATACGTCAAGTGCGGTCGGCTGGCATGGTGTTGAAAAGCCTCTAAATTAAAATGTACTTGGAATTCATGACAAGCGATTGATTAAGAAGTACATTGTAATAAGGTATAATTTTTTTCTCTCCAACATATAAGAATGCACCACCACGCAGTCGGGCTGAGGATTTGCTGGCTAGTGATCTCAAATGAAATTTCAATCGCTACATGTAGGCTTTTGACTGGATTTACAAATTACAACAATTAAAAAAATCAAATATTTATTTTGAAGTGGAATGTCTTTGGATCAATTTTGATAAGTAAAGATATAAAGTAGATTAAATCTGGAAATTTGCACATTCATTTACATGTTATTAGTAAATTTCTTAATGTATACCTGTCAAAGTTCTGTGTTGTTTTCTTAATTAAACAAACTTCTATCATTAACAAATACTTTGACACCAGTTATCTTGAAACTTCGCATATATAGAAAGAAATTAACCCCCCCCCCCAAAAAAAAAAAGAAAATCGAAGGAAAAACTATGAAAAGGTTTTAGAAATCAAGAGAAAATGAAGATCATGCAGTGGTATGTTTATATTAGTAATATTCAGTAGCACATTGGTACATGTATGTACTTTTTTTCAGTTATACGTCATTATGGTTATTGTAAAGTATGTTGAAAATGTTTATTGAAAGGCTTTCCCCCACTTTTGGCTGCAGTACATGGTCAAAGCGTCAAAATATGGTTACGTATCCAAATTTGTATATAGAAAAATCTGGACCCCCGACGAGATAAGAATTTGAAGATAAAGGCAATTTATTAAATTTGTGTATTTTTTACACGTCGAAGATTTTTCGAGTATAAGTTGCTTATATTTTTTGTGGTTTGCAACACCCCTCCCCTTTTTTAAAAAACAACGCTACGTGCTTTCGTGTACGAAACACTGATAAGGCGTTGAATGGACGAAGTTCTTAGTAAGTTGGGGAAAAAATTAAGATTAAAAATAACAACAACTGAGCATGATATCAAACTATATCATTTGATCTAGAGTGTACAGTCCGGCGCCAGTTATTTCCCTTAGTTTATATATCCATCATCTTATCAGAAGGTGCCAAAACTTAATAAATGGTATAATTCCAAATGTATTAGACATGAATCTTGAGGTATTTCACAGAAACGAAATTGAGTATTCATGAAATAGAGTAGAAACGGCTTTTAAGAAAGCAAGATCGTCCGAAAGGGGAATGATGGTTTAGGATGGATGCCCCTTTAAAAAATCGGTACTGAATGCACCAGAACTTAATAAGATGGACCTAATTAAATTAAAAAAATATTTCGAGCTAAGAGAGGGTATGTTCCCCCAATTCTCTTTCTGGAGACTTAGTGTGTAATAATAATATTTTTACAATGGCAGCATCTCGCAATAATGCAAAAGATTAATTTTAAAATAGACCAACCCATGACTGCATGTCATGTCTACAAACCCTACATCATTAGCAATACAAATTACTAATAAAAACTTTATTTTATTGATTATATGCGATGTACAGCGATTTTTTTTTAAAAACACTGACAGTAGAGTTCCAAACGATTTGTTTGTATGGGGAGCTCAAAAGTGGCACAGTTTCACCGACACTTCAGAATTTTTCTTCTCGTGCATTCTTTTTTAACAGTTTTGTAAACATAAGGCTAGAAGGGTTTGCCGTTTTGCGATGACACACGATATAGTGTATTTTACTCGAGATCAGTGTAAATACCGCGGACACACAATACCCCAGCATCTCCCGGCCTGCGATCGGCAAACAAGGTTTTGGCGGAATAGTGACTTCTTCCACGTGACTTACCTGATAGGTAAACCTAAGGGTCTCCGTAAATCTCTACCCGGAATTTTAACAAGTCCATAAAGCAAATGGAGAACTAATGTTTGTTTTGGGGATTCACTACGTTGTATAACCACGAGAATGCATTTCCACATTTTCCTCACATACGAATTTAAGATAGGATTTAGATGGGATGCCGAAATTCTTTCTTAATGATATTTACAGGTGAGTTGATTCTAGAGTTGCAAAAATTTTACTTTGAAAATTTTTGTATTTATTTATTATCAATTGAGTAAATAATCTTTTAATTTGAGTACATCAATAGAATTTAAAAAGCGTCGAAATATTAGGACTTCGCAATAAATTTTATGCAGAAATCTTTCTGTCAAATCAGTTTCTTTTGTTGCGAGTTCTTTACACTGGCCAGTAATTGTTTAATCAATTAACCCTAAAACACAAGTCATATAATCCATAGTACGTGCAGCGTTTTCTATAGGAATTTCAAGAGCAAAAACAAAAACCATTTTATTGAGATAAAATCTGTCTGTTGGTACAATCAAGCCATAAACGACAAAAATAATCCCGTTGGTTCCGTCAGTTGGCCAACATCAATCGGCTGCCAGCTTTACTATCAGTACTAACTCCGTACCCACGACATTAACCGTAAACAACACTCGGAACTCTTTTCTTGTTGATTCTGGCCATAAGAATAAAGTCCATCGTAAATTTAAAAAAGAGACTTCTGGAGAATCGAACAGTAGCACAGAGGACTTGGCTGAAGTGATTGGTTGTGGGTTGGGATTAATTACTGGTCCCCTTACCAGGTGTCAGGGTGCTTCTGACGCTGTACCGAACTGACAGCTGACGAGATGAAATAATTGAATTTCTTCCTTTTTTATTCCATCATGGTTTTTTATAAATTATATTCTGCTCTCTCGGATACTGTTGATAAACCGCAATTCATTTTGTCGAAGGAAAAAACTGATATTTTAGGTGAATTTTAAATTTAAAGAGAACGATCTATGTTTTTTATGTCTGATTTCCATAAAAGTAATCAAATGGAGTGGAATTTGTCTTTGTTGTTAAGGCTGCACTTTGTTGACATCTGTGAGTGTTAAAATGGTGTCAAGACTGATCGGAAAGTGATACTTTTTTATCTACAGATTTGCCCTGAGTTTCATCCGGGAGACGTGTTATTAATTGAATTTAATAAGAAGGAAAAGCTCAGGATTTACACGGACAAAGTTTCATTGAGGTCCTAGATAAAAAGTGTGAGAAAGTCATTCAAGTTTGCTACAGAATATTTTACAGTTGGTTGACGTTGCCAGGAAACCAGGAAATGGCTCTCGTTTTATAGTAAGTATTTTAAAAGGAGAGAGAGATTCATAAAAGGTGTTGACTTTGTGAACAATGGAGGATGATCTGTACACAAGTCTTAATTGAAATTCGTATGTCCGCCCATTACGATGTTTACTAGAATAACACAATGTATCCTTCAGAAAGTCCAGAAGTTTGAATTTGGAAATATGTAATATACCCCCAGTTCCTGGCCCCTTATTGAAGGCGAGGATCATTAAAGATTATGATACTAATTTACGTGTATGTGTGATAATGTTATACAACATTGAAATTGAATGAGTTTGCAAGATTGCTTACAGAGAATTTCATTTACGCAGTCGTTTTCAGTTACACAAACTCTGGTACTGAATTGCATTCCCATTTTTCACAAAATTGTATTTTATTAGTTTTCTCTAAAATAAATTCCTTGCAATTATTGCTAAGTAATTCCATATTGATGCGATATGCTATATTTTTTTTTCCTGAAATCATTATAACAATATCAATCCTTACTTATACGTCCCTAGAGCTTTTAAAAAAAAAATCAATTCCAATAACTTTCGTTTTAATAAAATCTTTTTTTTTAGAATTTAAATTTGAACATTAAGGTTGTTCATTAAGTGTGTCTCCATTTTGCTCTGGAAATCGATATTATATAGCATTATTATCATTGAGGAAAAAAGGAGAGAACAAAGATGTATTTTTAATTAAATGTATATTTCCATGGGGGATCTCGTATTACTAGTATTTTAGAATATACATATATATGAAGTGTTTATGTCATCTTTTTGTTACTTATATGTATAATATTCATATAAATGTTATTGTATACAAGAAAATTTAATAGATACATTTCAATTGATACATTTTCGTCTCCTTTGTTGAATGTATTGAATGTAAATGTTTGCAAAGATCTATAAAAAAAAAATGAACATTTGTTTTAAATAAATTAATTCAATTTAATCTGTGCATTCTCAGTTCAGAAGAGAAAGACTAAAATTAATCAGTAGCAGCTGTGTCAAATCGAGCCTTGTTTTGATTAATATTGCTTCGAGTCTTTGAGGTAAATTTGTAGAAGATACACGACACCATTTCATGACACCAAACATTATACAAATCTGGATTATTCTGACACTTAAACCGACGATCCCCTGTTTATTATAAACCCAAATCTTAACATTTGATAAATATTTACGATATCTTGTAAACAATAAATTCAATGGCCCGAAACGCCCAGTAAATTGATTGTGAAAATTTATACTTTATTAAAAATTACATCATTTTTTAAAATTCTCATATCTAAATAGTAAATACATGTATAGATTTTACGTTAATTTTGAAGTTTAAGATTGGTTTGATATTAAAACATATGTAAGCCTGTATATATGTTTTGCAGTAGCAACATCTGTTTTGTACTAATTTTACTGAAACTAGCTACAAGTATAATAAAATAATTAAATTACATGTATCGATCAATATGTAGTATTTAATTACAATATTTTTGTAAAAAACAGGATGAAACGGGGAAAAAATCCAGACTGAGTATTGAATCGATTTTATTTGGCAAAAAAAAAGTTGAAAAAGGACAAAATGCCTCGTAAAAAATGATGAACTTTTTTTCATTTTCACCTGCAATGTGTAAACAAATAATGATATTGTTGCACTTAATAGTAATGCACCGGTTGATTTTTTTTCCAGCTTTATTTCAGGCTAAGAATCCATCTCTGTCCATAGATCGATCCTTTTAATTAAGCATTAATTAACAATCAATCAATTAATCAATCAATAAATCAATCTGGTTTGTGTTAGTCATACCCTCAACATGCTCTATGTAGCTACTATACCTGCCTATACAGATAACAGCTTATAGATACGCCAGGAAACACTTTCGAGTTTATTGAATATGTAGGAACAAGTTGACAAAGTCTCGCATAATTCCCCGACCTGTTTTTCTCAGACAGGTACATCTACCTGCCGATTAAAGGTAGCTTCAATTTCATAAACGACAAGTCATATATAAAAGGGTACTTGCTAATATCAAAGTCAACACAAGGAAGACTTTGATGTGCTACTGCTTGTTGTGAGGGGCGTGTTTTATGCACAGACAAGCATTCTGGACTTTCATAACCAAAATAAATATCTTGAAAGCTCCAATAAAACACCAACAGCCTTGACTGTGACCCCAGGGTCACCCTACAAAGCACTAAATGTTTTAGTTAGCTCGTAGTATTCAAAATAAAAAAAAGTTATCAGTACTTGAAATGTTCATTTTAGTTTCTTTTCCTGCAAAATTTCCTTCACATTGCTTGCGAAGCTCGGACTTCAAGCACTGGGAGCTTACAAGAATTGGCACTCGAGATCTTGTGTAAAGTTGGCGAGAATCAATTACTTTTTAACGCAGAATATTAAGGATAGGGATTAGTGGTTAGAAAGTACTGGTTCTACTTTGATAAACACGATAGTTCTTTAAAACGACCTTCAGCAGTTGACCTTTTCTTGCGAAGTAAATGTACCTGTCAGAAAAGATGCAAATCTGTAGTTCGCTGGTCTAAAAAATTAGGATGGACTACCAGAGAGCTACAGGCCACTGTATTGAAAATATGTATATTTGTTGCGCACAAAAAGTGCGCTGTTTCTCGATTATTTCACTGTATATACGGTGTTTATGTCTCTCAATAGAGGCTTGAGCATGTTCTGAGTACGATCAATTTGTAAAGAAAAAAAAGACAGGCTACTGAAAAGTTAGTTGATGTTTCAGGTTTTTCTACTATAAAGTTTAAAGCCAGTATTTTACAATTTCTCTGATAGCTAAAAAATGTTTTGTTAGCAACAAATTGTTGGTTTGTATGTTTAATAACTGAAATTTCTTGGTCATTGTTCTTGTATACCATAGATAATGATTATGACCTCGAATTAGCATTTTACCTGATCAATATGCATTGTACCGGTATATAGATTTGACGGCGGGCGCGACTGGTCGACATGGGATGCTCACTTCTTCTAGGCACCCTATCCCACCCTACGTGGTCAGTATACCTATTCATAACTGAAATAATGAAATTGATCACTGTTCGTTATATTCTTCATGTACAGGCATAAAGATCTGAAATGATGGTTTTTTTTATACCACACAATATATAAATAGAAATAGCGTATAATTAAAACAAACATATCTACGGAAGGAATCGAACGTAAATTTACGGTAAATGTATATGTTTGATATTCTGAAGTAAAAGTTGATAAAAAAGTAGGCAACAGAACTAGCTTAAGCAACACACAAAATTGCTCACTGTAGGTAGTATGATGTTCGAATGTCTTGAAAAAAAACCCTTTAGAAGAAATTATTTCAAAATATCTATTGAAGATACTGGTTCATTGTGAAAAAAGGAAAGGTATAATCATAAAATACATGTATAAGCAGGTAGGTGTAAATATGATCTTAACATCTTTTGAACAGAAATACCACGGCCTACTTAATGTTTTATTGAATCATTTACTATAGTGCCTAACTGTTAATCATAGTTTCTCAAGACTATGAGAAGAGACTAGGATAGAACGACCATAGGCATTTATGCCTGCTGTTCAATCCAATTCAATGAATAAAATATATTTAAAAAAAAAAAAAGTTTCTCAAGACGAACTATATAAATGTCATGATAGTAAATTAACACGTTCTACAAACATAATAAAGAAATCAAGGTCGTGTGTGGAATGGGATGTTACAGTTATCTTACTCAGACAAGAATATGTTTAGTTATCTACATTTATAACATAAAAACCTCTAGATTAAATAGCGCTACGTTCCATTAATAATTATAACGAATTTTTACGTCGTTTTTCATTATATCAGAGGGAAAAAAGACAAATATAGAGCATGTGCCCGTTTTATTTTTGGCAATAAAGTTGAAATCTCCAAGGAATTGTCAGAATTGGAAAAGGCAGATCTGAATTTTTAGTTAGTATTGACGTTCATGTTAAATATGCTGAGTTTTAATTAATAGATTTAATACGTATCTTAAATATTTCCAGCTCTTGATATTCACATGTTATTGATAAGTTACGAAACTTAACTAGCTATTTTGATTTATTCTTCCTTATTACTTAACTGTACCTTAGACTAGCTATGTTACGTGAAAGGACATATGCTCTGTTTAACACTCTAGACAGCTTGAGCTTATATGTAGAACAGAGCTATTTTATCCAATTTAGAAATATTACTTACTTTATTCAAATGCCGGAGAAAACGTTGTTTGGTAAGTTTTCTGCACCATGTATTTTACGTAGTAGATTGAAAATGAACATTAAAATCTTTCACTATACAAGCTAATAATGAATATATAGATATTAGTTTTAAGAAAACCATAGGTAAGGTAAACAGTAATTTTCACTAACTTGAAAGATTGCACTGATCGATTGCTCGACTAATGGTCTATGGAGTAGTTTATGGATAAGGATGGGGTGGCAGGTACCCAAACTGCCCGCAGCAGCAGCACTGACAGCTTTAGAACTCTGTTAGCACTAGAATAAGTTAATACTCAAGGCATGGTAGGTAGAAACTGGATGAGATTTTTTCAGTAATTTTCTGGAGACCCCAATCAACCATCAAGTAGTCTCCAAGAGACCATTCTAATGGACAGACATATAAGATCCAGTTGAAATAATTATCCAAATTGGAGGTCGACTGAACCCAACAAGAAAAATAAGTATCTTTTTCATTTCTTTCTAATTTTCCATTATGAATGAAGTAAATGTGCAATCAGTGTCCAACTTCACGGGTAAAGAGGACTAATCAACCGCTATTAATAAGAGTAAACACAGTATCAATAGATGGATGTTCAGCAATTTGCTGTTCTTGTTCAGGAAAATGGCTTAATGAAATTGTCCCTATTGAGCAGTTCTCATTTTGAGGTAATGATGAGGTCTTTTAGAATGTGATGCTCGCCCCGATCTTTGTAGTTATACAATATGTAAATGTCTTGATTCACGTCCACGCGTTTCACGGATGAATTTGGCACCATCTTTTAGTTTGTCTTACCAGAGAGATATTATCCGCCCGATTTGATACGGAAATGTATTTTACGCTCCGGGATTGGGGAGGCTATTTTGTTTCAAAAAAGGAACTGGAGCTGACATTGTTCGTAAATTACGATGAATGATCTCATTAGGTATAAACCTTCATGTCTTTAGTTACAAGAGTCTGGAATCGGAATGATTCCTCTTAATAAAGAAATACCACCACGGCTGCTCCAAAACTACTCTATTGATCCGTGTCTGATGTCCATTGTGTATATCCGGCATTTGACTTTAAATAAATACCCGGACAATCAGCAGAATTCATCAATGATTGGCAATAGGAAATGAGAGATTTGTAAATAAAAATGTCCCTATCAGTGGAGAACGTTTGTTGAGATCACATAAACCTTTCATGGTCCATTTTATTGGTTGTTAAGAGTCTTAACACTCTTGTGTGATTTCGCCCGACGGAGGCACAAACTTTAACCTTGATTTTTATTTTTGTTGCTTTTTTTCTTCTTTCAAAATGGGATGTACCATGAGCTGCCAGGGCCAAGTCCAAAAACTTATCGACGCAGAGAGCCCGCCCTGTCCGTTTGCCCTGAAATACGGCAAGGGCAATTCCGTGGGGCATGGAGATGGGGTAGACCCCCAGGAAAATAACAAACTGGTGACGGAAAACTCCAGAAATAAGTTCTCTAGGGAGGACGAAAAAGAAACGTGTGATACCAAGTTGGAACAAAATGCTGCTGACTCTGTCAAACTTACCTGTGGCGGGAACCCCAGGGGATCGGGCACCTGTGAGTCCCCCAAGAGGAAGACCAGTACCCTGTCCACCGTGTCTACGGCCAGCTCCGTGGGGTCAGACGACAATGAGCTGTCGGAAAAGAAAGTAGACCTGATCGGACTGATAGAGAGCGTGGGCACACTTCTCTTACCAACAGTGAGTACTAGTTAACTTTTATGATACTAAGTATAGAATTTTTATGAGGATTGGGCTTTTTTTGTTGTCACGCGTTAGCACTACTGTAGATAGAAAAAGCACATTTCGAAAGCACACACAAAGTGAGAAAACGATAAACGCGAATGGTTATTGAATTTTAAAAAGAATATGACATTACCACAGTTTAAATATTGGAGTCTCTATATTTGTTCTGTTTGCTCATAAAATATTGTGGAATCGACCCCTGTTAACAAAATTGCCAAATTAATAATTTTCCATTTCACGCGTCTTCAAATGTTCTATAAATACCATATTTTTAGCTCTAGTTCAATCATTAATAACTAAATACGATCATACTTATCTCATGTTATCTTCATTGAGCTGTTACAATTCTAATGAAAAGAATCGTAATTTATAAGTTTTAACCGCCCGGCAAATTCACAGATCTCTCCGAGAGTTTATAATGGAATGTATTGTGTAGTTGACTCGCTGCATAGAACGTTTTTTGATTGCTCATATACATGTACATCATTTGTAAATATTGCTCGGTTCAAAACTCTAGAATTCATAGATAATTATATGCTTTCTGAATTTTTATTTAGGATTTTGGAACATTGTACATAAAGTGTGTTGTAAAATAGTTGTCGACTTCTTGTCATCCAATACATTTCTATAGAAGATGAATGTAGTGTATGTAGCTATATTAAAATTTTTTTTACATCAGGGCGTATTATGTATCTTTGGGAAACACAGCATCTTTTGCATAGGAGTTTACTGTAATAATTAAGGAAGGTATTATGTTGATAGATATTATGTTGATATATAAAAGGTTACTGCAACAGTTTAAGAGGGTACTATCACAGTTAAGGTGGTTGCTATCGCAGTTAAGGTTGGTGGTGTCACAGTTAAAGTGGTTGCTATCGCAGTTAAGGTTGTTGGTGTCACAGTTAAGGTTGTTGGTGTCATAGTTAAGGTGGTTGGTGTCACAGTTAAGGTTGTTGGTGTCACAGTTTAAGTGGTTTTTGTCACAGTTAAGGTGGTTGGTGTCACAATTAAGGTGGTTGCTATCGCAATTAAGGTGGTTGGTGTCACAGTTAAGGTGGTTGATGTCACAGTTAAGGTTGTTGGTGTCACAGTTAAGGTTATTGGTGTCATAGTTAAGGTGGTTGGTGTCACAGTTAAGGTTGTTGGTGTCACAGTTAAGGTATTAAATGTTGTACATTAAGAGTTTACTTTCACAGTTTAGGAGGCTGGTGTCACAATTCAAGAGTTACTGTCACAGTTTTAAAAGGGGTTGTCGCAGATAAAGAGGTACTTTCACATTCTAGATTTTTTTTTTCACTCTTTGGAGGATATTTTTAAATTTTCCGAGTTTTTCTTACAGTTTTGGACGATACTGTCAGGGATAAGGTTACTAATACGGTTTAGAGTTTTTTCTTATCCTCTGTAATCTTTTGTGATTTGATAATGAATTCCAATAAATTACAATAGCTATTCAAATTCAATCTGTAACTGATCCTCTGATAGTGTGTAATATTCATGACATCATATTCCAGTAAATTTCAGTTATGAATTTTTAGTTTTACCAATCGTGGGTGATGCGAGAAACTTGATCTTAGTATCATTAAATGATAATACATGTATATTATGTACTGATTCTTGAGAATTAAAACTAACTCCATGAACGCTAAACAATTTTCAATAAAATTTCAAATTTCCAAGATAGATTTTAATACATTTTTCAAATGTTGACTGAAGTCTAAGACTGCTTCGCGGTCCCTGGACTTGGTCTTGATGTGTTTGTATTGTTAAAAAAATCTATGTCGTAACCACTAATGCTGTAAAATTCACATATAAGGAAATGGAACACAAACGGAGTATATTTGTTTTGTTTTTGTCAGTCATTATTATTTGTCACAGATTAATTTTTTTTTCAATTCAAACAGTGGATAATAATTCCATTAAGCTTTACATAATTAGGTTGATGTTATATTATTAATGGTTAATATATTGCTAGATTAATAGGGAATACCTGTATACAGAATTAATGGATGTATACAAAAAAGGACCCAGTAATGCTACACTATAGTACATTGTATATCATTTGTTGATTGTTCTATCCAAAGTGCTTTCAATAAAGCTCTAATTCCTTCCGGGTTTTTCTGCCAAAAATATACAAGTTGTAACTCCCAAAAGATTAGATTGTTTATTCTTTATGCTGTGAGATTTTTCCCCCTATAATAATGTAACTTAATAAAATACATTGTAAGTTTGTGAAGAATGGTATATTTAGATACTAGTAATACCCCAGAGAGGGTAATCACCGGTTATACGTATACTCTATTGGAAATTGGTATAATTAAAGTAAAAGCACTCATCAATACTTCATTTATTAATTGATTAAAATTGACTTTTAAATTAATTTGAAAATTAATAATTTATTCAATTCAATGCGTGAAAGGCATCAAATAAAGTAGATGCCATTGAACGATTTCTTCTCAGGTTGACTTTATACTAGTATGTTAGACTTTTCTATCAACTTTGAATGTGTTATTTTTATATGTAATTATATGTACAAATACGTTTGATTCTATCAGAAAATTACACCATTCTGTGATTGCAGCTATTCTGATAACACGGAGGTATTACCATCATTACACCTGTATAATTAATGCATTACGGAAATCAATATTACTTTAATACCAAACTGTTCATTGTCTTTCCGTCAAGGCCTGTTTATCTCCTAGCCAATAAATTATAACATAGATAAAAATCTTGTTCCACCGATGTGGTCTTTTAAATATTGAAGAGGACGAAGTAAACTTTCGCGAGCATTATGCAATTGTTACTAATGGTGTTAACAGAGTCATTAAGGCGGAGAAGATGAACACTTTTCTCTCCTCCAGAAAGATAAGAGCTATCACATGGAGACAATATTTCAGGTGCGCCCTGGCACTTACTCCGGGTTATCTATCAACCAACAAAAACCGATTCCTGCCGAGCGATCCAGTGGGACAATTAAAATCACATTTCTTTAGTTTTGTTCTGAAACGGAAGTTAGAGGTCTTCGTGCGAGGAATGCTTTTAATTTTCATTTAATTTTTCAGTAAACAATCGTACATTTACTGCTTTGCACTAGTCATGCTCTGGAAGCCAGGTACTTTCATCACATTTCCGTCTGTAGCATATAAAAAAAAATGTGCAAGGCAAACAACAATTGATTTAATGCAAGCATTCATAGTACATTGTATACCACAGGCATACTAATGCTACATACATTTCATGATCGAAAAAAAAAAAATTTAAAGCAATTTAGTACAAAACCCACTCTTGATACAGAATTCTTATAGCAAATACTCGTGATCACACAAGGGAAAATCTTTTGATCTTCGAGGTGCATTCCATTCATTAGACTGTACTGAATGATAGATAGGAAATTCTGAGAAACATATGGCTCTATATAAACACAATCCGACCCCCGTGTTTATCACATGTCCCAGTTTTGTATACATTACTTCACAGTCTTCCAGACTTTTATTTCAAACTATTATTATTCCTTCCAAGAATAACTCGCGAAACCAAAACATTTCAAGAGTAATGTTCGAAGTGTGTTCTTGTAGTTACCAGACCTTATATTGCGGCAATGGTTCTCTCCGTGTGTGAGCACTCTATTATTATAAGGCACACCCGCAGACATCTTGTAAATTGAGACAGGAACGGCGATATCTGCTTAGAATACAGTTATCGAAAACCTTGACAAAATACCCCCGACGTAAAGGGCATACAAAAACTCTATAGTGCAAAAAGAAATCTTATTTTTAAAAAAATAATTTAGAGCTAATACTGGTCCTTCAAAGCTGAAACCATAGTGTAAAAGGAATGTTTTCAAGGGCTTGGTGTAAAATGTGGAGGATGGAGTCTCCACAATGACTCCAAAATGGAGGGTCACAGAGTGCAAGGGGTGGAGCCTCTTATGTCAATTTTAATACAATTGCCTGTTTTATATTTGAATCATTTTAGAAATGGTATACATCTGGGTTGCTTGTAGGTAGAGCTCTCCATCAGTGATAAAAAGTGCCTGTCAGAATTAATTACTGGGTCTATAGAAACCAGTATGTCCTAAAACTTTTACTACAGATAAACATGTCTTGCATTACACATCGCAGATCACCTTGTCTGCAGACTATCACCAATTATAAATATCTCACATTGCTGCAGAACCTGCAAAAGCTTCTGTATGTGTAAACCACAAAAAGAAAAAATGACAACTGAAAACGAAATTTAGCCCCCCCCAAAAAAAATAAATAACATGACTTTGAGTTATATTAACAACAAAAGAGGGGACAAATTGTGCTTCTGTACACTAATATATCTTTTTTAGTTTTCCCTAGAAGTTTAGGTGATTCTAAGCACTTAGCAATTTTAACTTTTTGCCCTTCAGATATTTGAGGCCTGTACCAATAAAATCTGTCAAGACCTCATTGGTTACTACGAGAAAGCAGTGTGAATCAGACAGTTTCCATTGAACTCAGCATCTGTTATACATTTGTTCCTTACTTAACTGAATTTATTTTTTTAAGTGAAATTGTGAAACAGTTTGTTGAAACACTGAGAAACGACGAAATGTGATGTGAAAATTCATTGACACCATTATACACATATCAGTCTATTTATGTATATAATATCACCAAAATATAATAATTTTGATGCTATTCTGTTTCAGTAAGTCTCTGTTATCTTTAAAAATTCAATACATGTAATCGCAAAGCTGTTCCCTTCATTGAAATGTGGTGTTCACTATTATTTTTTTTTTACTGTTTCCTGTTTCTTTGTTTCTTATTTTGTGTTTTATGGACTTTATAAACAAATGTCATCAGTTGCTGTCTAATGATCACAAAATCAGGTTGGGAGATATAATTGAGTTTTATTCACTCAACTTCAATGGATTTATTTTTTTAATTGTTTTGGGTAATGTAACACTCTAACACGTTCTCACGGAAAATCAGATGACAGGTCTAATAAGCATGTGCTAAATTTACTACAAGCACTATGCTCCACCTCCTGCATCATCTAAAACAAGAGGCTCCACTCCTTTCACTCTCTGACCCTCCATTTTGGAGTCATTGTGGAGACTCCATCCTCCGCATTTTACACCAAGCCGTTTTCAAGATCTATACAATAAAATCCTATTATGTTCTCACTCTATATTCCTTTCCAGACTGGGTTTGTTTGTCGAGCTGTACAGATTCTTCTTGCATCCTGTGACCAGGATATTCTTAATAAAATCAGGTACATCAAGAACAGAAAAATCTACATTTGAACAATAAAAACTTACATAAATCGAAGAGTATACTGAATGAAATTCCGTTTTCCAGGGATGGGGCTGTTGAAAATGACGTCAAATTCAGTACCGCTTTCAACGAAGAGAACAGACATACGCCACTGGATCAAGACGAACTCCTTAAGTTTTCCACCCATGTAGCGAAACTTACGGGTAAAATGTCTTTATAGATTCTTGATTTTGTCATAGAATAACATTATATGTTTTAATAAATATGATATATCCATTCTCTTTCTACACAAGCTTATCAAGCAACAATAAAACTTGTGATCTATAAAAATGATGATCTACTTGAATTTTATCACATGCTTACCGGTACATCCCTTCTTCATAGACATCACTTCTGATACAAGTTTTTCATATCTAACATCCACTTTTTGTGTTTCAACGGCTGGTGATATATGCATTTTTTTAAAAAGAAAAACAAGACGTGTTTGTGAAACACTGATGCCCCGTATGACAACCAAGCAAAGATTAAACTTTTCTTAAATGCAAATTTATTTAATTGGTACCAAAAGTAGGGTATTCTCACTGGGAAACAATTGAGAAATTTGAAAGTAAGCCAATGTTCAAGTTTTTTCAATAAGTACAAAAATCTCCAAGGTCAAGGTCAAAAGGTCAATGTAATTGGTATCAAATGAAAGGTCTTGCCACCTAGAATACTTACGTAGAGTATGAAAGCCCTAGCCCTAACCGTTCAGAAGTTATGGCCAAGGTTAATTTTTTTTAAAGTAGGTCAACCTCCAAGGTCAAAGGGTCAAAATTGTTGTTATCAAATGAAAGGTCTTGTCACAAGGATTAAATTTGTAAAGTTTGCAAGCACCGACCGTAACCATTTAAAAGTTATGGTCAAGATTTGCTTCTTTAAAGAAGGTCAATCTCAAAGGTCAAGGTCAAAAGGTCAAAGTTCTTGGTATTCAATGAAGGGTCTTCTCACAAGGATTACATATATGAAGTAAAAATGTCCTTGTATCTTCTGTTTAAAAGATATGGCCAAAGTAAAAGTTTAAAATTTTCATGTTAAAAATGGGTCAATCTCCAAGGTCAAGGTCAAATTTGGTGGTACCCAAAGAAAGGTCTTGTCAGAAGGAATACACATGTGAAATATGAAAGTCATAGCTCCACTAAATCAGTAATGAGCAAGGTTAAAGTTTTTGCTGACAAACAGACAGAGAGACAGACAGACAGATGGACACAACAAAAACTATATACCCCCGAAACTTCGTTTAAGGGGGCATAAAAAAATCAAAACATTTTAAACAAAACAACTAAAACAATGATAAAGAAAGAGACTAAGAAATAAACTATATCAGAGGTTTAAGTTTTTCGGACAAGGGGATAGAGAGCACTCAGTTTGAATAATTTTTTTAAAGAGAGATCCTAACTACATACTGTTTATATTTGTAATTTGTATTAGTGCGATCGGCCAACTTTATTTTGCTTTTATAGTACTGTTATTGCATTATGTGCGTTGAACATATTGTGTCAATATGGTGTTTGTGAGTTTCAAATATTTTTGTTTAAATAATACCATAAACTAAACCATTACAAACCTCATGTTTGTTTTCCTCCATAGACTGTAAATTTGTCAAACTTCTTAAGAAAAATGGATATTGATGAGAGCACTGCAATTTTGTACATAAAGTCTGTGGAGATAATAACATTTTGATTTAATTTTTCTCTTCCTACGGCATTGGCAGCATAAAACCCATCTTATTGAAAATAATGCGATAAAACAGTTATTTGTTGGTTGACATAGGTTTAATAACGTAGATTGTAAATTTTGATGAGCTCTTTCAATTGCGATTTTAAGACGCTTTCCTTAATATATTTTATACAAAACATTTATCTTTTCTCTGAGTTATTATGTGTCATGGCAACATCTTTATCGCCGACTCCAACCAGAAAATATTGAAAAAGAAAATCCCTTGTGCTGTATACACAGCACTGTGGCAACGCACTTTGAAAAAATTACGCACTTTGAAAAAAATTTTCAAAGTGCGTTGATTTGGTCCAAAATTCAACGCACTTTGAAAATTTTTTTCAAAGTGCGTTAACCTGGTCCCAAAAATTAACGCACTTTGAAAAATTTTTTCAAAGTGCGTAATTTTTCAAAGTGCGTTGTAACACAGCACTGATTCACTAGTCTATACCCTCCAGCCTTATACATCACTAGATATCAGATACTCTATAATACAATTCTCCCCATCACATTACAAGATTTGCAGAATCTTTCAAAACAAACCAAAAGTTTTTTGATACTTTGTTAACTAATATTATCAACCATCAAGTTCGCGATGGGAATATTTCCGCATTTGATGTTGCCGGGATACTCCGCTGTGGTTGAATTTTCACCTTGTTTTATTGAGTTTGTGGTAGATGTGGTTTGATAGGGACCAAAAAACCTGAATTGTCGGTTAAAAATATTGACTGTGAAGGAAACTTCAATAAACCTATGTATGGAGCATTTTTTAACCTTTCTGTGTTTCATCACATGCCTATAGGGAATCTGCCTTCTGTTTGAATAAAAGTCAACCATTTCGTTTTAACTTTAGGCCTTTTTATTATTAATTTCACCTCTGTCATAGCGTTCAACCATTCATAATAAAGTGAATTAAATTTTTGTAACGTCAATATCTATTAGATTATTAACTCATATTCAGCACATTGAAATGTCAGTAAATGTTGGAAAATATTCGTCTGAGAAATTCTCCCACAAGCTTCCATTTCGCTTAATTTTGAATTATCTGTATGAAATGACTATCCTGAGGATCTGGATCGAATGCATAAAACACTCAGCCGATTCCGTAATCATATAAAGATCCTGCATCTTAGTAGAGGCGTCAATGAAGGGGTTATTTATGTGTAAAATGACAAAATATAAACCCTAACGGTACAAAAGCCGGATAATTATCACCAGAAAATCACACAAACCGCTCTCTAATGGGGACTCTGACTTTTGGTACGTCTCCCTAACGCAGACTTTTTTGTCCGGAGAAGAAAGATATTATTCCATCAATCATGTTATATTATAGAATTTTTGTTTCAACACTTAGAGATTAGACGTGTTATGCAAATTTTTGTATTCTTCTTAAACGAACATTGTCCAGATATAGTGTCTGGAAAATTTTTGCACAAAAAGCGTTTTTGTTTGTCCCATTTTACTAATAGGGTGTATATTTTTTGTTTTTGGCACCCTTTTATTTCTACTTTGTAAATAAATTTTATTAAAAAAGACCGATAAAACATTTTACTTTGTTGTAGATTCACAGGACGAACAGAGGACGCTTTGCCGACTAGGTGAAGAGTACGCAAAACTCTGTCTGTCGGAGTACCGAAGGTCTCTGAGCGTACTGGGTAGTAACATGGTGGAATTCTTCAGCAACCTGGATGGGTTTCATGACCATATTCTCAAGTCTTCCAAATTCAACGCGCAACGACCGCCATCTTTTCGATGTGAAAATAGTCCCAACCATGTGACTTTACATATATACACGGAGAGGTCTAAAATGTTGGATTACTACGCGGGTATTGTTAAATATGTTTCAAATTCAATGTTCAACTTGGATGTTCAAATCACTGTTCATCCAAATGAAACAAAAACTTCCTTACACCATATCATAAAAGTACAAACCTCTGTAAAAACATGCTCCAAAAAGTGCACATGCTGTAAGATTTGTTCACATCAATCCGCTTACTCGGAAAATCCAGAAGATCTGAGGATTGGTTTTGACACTTTTTGTGAAACATTCCCTTTTCATCTGATTATGAATAGAAACCTTGAAATAAGTCAGCTTGGAACGGCATTAATGAAGATTGTTCGTTCTGACGAGGAATCTAAAGACCTAAGCTTCACCAAGTACTTTAAGGTCATCCGACCTGAGATCAAACAGCTCACTTTTTCTGCGTTATTGTCAAGGGTCAACTTTGCTTTTCTTCTGAAGACCAGGATGCGCTCTAATGATAACTTATCTCTCAACGAGGTACGTCCTCGCTGATTTTTTAAGAACCATGTTACTGATATTATATGTTTTGTGCATGCCCTGGTAATATATATACCTTTGACCATTTCAGGGAACAATGCTAAAAGGGCAACTGATTTTCCTCCCAGAATCAGATTCCTTAATGTTTTTAGGATCTCCAAGTATAGAGAAGCTAGACGAACTTATCTCTAAAGGTCTCTACATATCAGATGTCCCAATCCATGACGCAACTCGTGACGTCATTCTCGTAGGAGAACAAACCAAAGCACAGGTACCGATACATGTTGGAGTTTCTACAAATAGTATTTTCTGTTCACCCTAAATCAAGTGTCGCACATTAATTAAACAGAGCAAGGGAAGTTGTCTGAGTTGCATGATATAAGTTCCATTGATCACAAAGCTATCTTCGATTCTCTTGGTAATGGAATTGAAAAAGCACCAAAACTGTTTTGTGAATTTAGTAATGATTGAAGAAGAAATTTATTTACAAGTACAAAATGAGAGCTTGCTTCCTAATTTGTGTAAGCATGGACAGAGTACTGTTAATCACAAATAAATTGACATTAATCCTATTTAAACAAGTAATAATTTCAAACATAATACAAGTATTGACATCTAGTTTGCGCTTCTGCTTTTTAATCCAGATAAATGTTCATTGCAAATTTACATTACAAAAAGGAAAATGAATTTTATTTAATTTAGAAAAAATACATGAGAAAGACTTGTTTTGAATTTGATATTGACAGGATGGATTGACGAAAAGAATGGAACAGATAAAGAAGAGCATTTTGGAAGGAAGTGAAGCAGTAAATATTGAAAAACAGAAAAACGTGGAGCTTTTAAACATGATCTTCCCCGAAGCTATAGCTATGAAACTTTGGAGAGGTAAATACTGATCCCAAATACATGAACATGAAATAAACTTAGATTCCTATTGGTAATAATATACATTTCATCTAACCCATTCATTTTGAAATATTTTGCTGCATAAATCTCCGAGAAGGGTTCTGTTTATTTTAAAATTAATAACAATAATTATAAGATCTACATCTTAATAATTTTTTTCCATAATATTTTTAAGGAGAACTTATACAGCCGACCAAAGTTGATGACGTCACTATGTTATTTAGTGACATAGTAGGATTTACCGCCATTTGTGCGACGTGTACCCCTATGATGGTTGTCAACATGTTGAACTCTCTTTATACCCAGTTTGATCACTATTGCGGAATGCTAGATGTTTACAAGGTATTGTTTCAAAGCTTCTTTTGATTGTGAGATTTCTGAAGAATAATACAAATTGTAGTTTGTTAAGAGACACCTGCTACCCAACTGTGTCGTATACATCGTCTGTCTTGCAGTATGGTACTTCCAAAAAGTGTTGGTCCGCTTAATTAGATTTATCGTTCCTGATAGATTGCGTTGGTGATTGATTTGCCTGTGTTTTAACACCATGCAGCTGCTAATAGACAATGCTGACAATTTGTGAAAGTGTTAAGAATGCTCTCGGGTTAAAGGAAAAATATTACTTGCTGTTCTCCTAATTATAAGGAAATGGGATGGCCTGTTAGATTAATATCTGAAATGAAAGGGATAACTTTCTGCCGAGTATACCTTATTATAAAATCTTGACAACCCAATCATATCAACTCTAAGAATACTTGAAAACTGATTAAAGGACTGCTCCTTTTTAATAAAGAAAAGGATGGAAAAAAATTGCCTTAGTAACTCGATCAGACAGAAGATTCAGTGCAAATTATGGACCAGCAGACGATACGCAGCCGCCATATTTATAAAGGCATCGTTCAGTCTTTTAGTTTCCTAAATATTATTAAGATTCTTTTGAAAATATACATCTGGTAGAAGAAGAACTGTTTGAAACTTGATAATAATGAATCAAATAGTGACTTCACATGAACTTGTTTTGTATACAGGGCACCCCTATCTATTCCTTACTCAATTTCAGACGTCCCCACTTCCAATTCATTTCTTTTAATTCACCAATCATTAATTACTTACTTAAAAATAATTTCGCTTCTAAGTTTTACACGGGATACATCAACTTCCGGTGAAAGTTTAAATCTACGATAAAACCGGAACCTTTTGAATGAATTTGAGTCTGACAGTTTGTAGCCTCTTGCTTATCATTGCCAATGCAGTGCCACTGAGGGCACCGTGTAATTCATGGACTGGAGTCTTGGAGTGGAGTTATGGTGTGGAGTTTGGAGTGGAGTTTGGAGTCAATTTTTGGAGTCTGAGATTTTCTTTAAACATAATTATGCAGAATTTTTTTTTCAGAAATGGCTTTTGTATGATTGTCTTTTATATTCTAAAATAATATATTGGCAAGATAAACCTCTAATTTAATAAATATTTGGTACATTTGTTTATACATTGTAAGTAAGTTGAGTTATGGAGTGGAGTTTGGAGTCAATTTTTGGAGTCTGAGATTTTCCTTAAACATAATTATGTAACACTTACAGTAACAATTCTTTGAGATTATGTAACTGAAAGATCTTTCATTATTAATTATTACCAGTATGTTACCTAAAACAGTGACAATATATCCGGTTTAATTAAATTTAACTGTTATATCAATTATGAAACCTATTGCTTTCAGTGCATAATTGGAAGGTGATAAAAACCCCTAATCTAAATTATATCTTTCTGTCACATCTCTGTTATGTCTGTTGAAACTTTTACAGGATTTTGGACCACAGCTGTATATGTAGATTAGTTAACTGTTACAAGGTTATTTAATTTTTGCAAATTTGTACACAGACATAATGACCTCTATTGTTTTTGTGTAGTTCTTATAAAATAATACCCTTAACATTCTGAGAGTATTGTATAAAGGATACAAGTGCGTTACAACCATCAAAAATCATTTAAGCGGAACACACTGCACCCTCTTTTCACTTTTTTTTTGTAAATTCAAGATGTAAATGATACCCCTGCCTCACATTTGAATATAATGGCAGTCTCAATGTTTTGCAATGGGTAACCCAAAATATGTGCCAGATCAAAAAGTAAAATAAAAAGTGCACAATGGCATTATATAATAAAGATTCTCTGAGGGTACAACAAAGCGTAACAGACGGACTGAGGTACAGACAGATGGACGGACAGACATTCAGACCCATCTAGAAAAACACATAGTACACAAAATACACCATCCTGTAACCAAGCGCCTATGGTTTATGCGATTACGGAGACTAAAGAAAATATAGACAAGCATACCATGTAAGATTGTATCTATTCTTAGAAGACATAGGTATTTATATTCTGTGAGTGCATTTCGTCTGCAAGTGTAAACAAGACTAAGAGCGATTCTCAATCTAGGCGAGGGGGTACTCTGTGTTATTCGGAGATAGATATCTTGTGTCATGATATGAAAAATTTATTGCCAAAACAATTTCCTCTGAGTAATATTCAATGAATTCTGAACCATTTACATTCAACTTATTTATGGTTAATACTATCTCTGTAAATAATAGGATGATATACATTGTACTAATAAACTTTGGAAATTATTATTTATATAATATAATAAATATGGACTCAATGCATGGTCAATATGCATTTATAATGACCCATGATGACAGATATTGACCTCAGATACATGAAGTATATCGACCTCGGGCTAGCGCCCTCGATCGATATACTACATGTATCTGAGGTCATCCTGGGTCATTATAAATGCATATTGACCTACCTTGACTCCATATTTGTATAATATCAAAGACAATCATACAAATGCCATTATGTTTAAAGAAAATCTCAGACTCCAAAAATTGACTCCAAACTCCACTCCAAACTCCACTCCATAACTCCACTCCAAGACTCCAGTCCATGAATTACACGGTGCCGCCACTGAGTACATAACAGGAACAGGAAACCAGGCTAGATTGCCTCGAGAATTATTCAACACTATTCATATAACCGGAAGTTAATGTATCCTATTTGATTAAGTCTTTAAATTCTTTTGTCATTTTACTTAATTTCTGAGTATAAAAGATTATTTCTACGCATCTGTTAATTCTAGAAAGAACTTTTAATCACAGAAAAAAACATTAATCTCCATGACTTAGCTATGACGTCGAGCACAACCGCTCAAAATGACGTCGCAGCTAACGACACTGTAGGGGCAAAAGAAAATCAATATATTATAGTTAAATATAGAATTTATTCCACTGGTGGGACCTGATTATTTTAGTATTTTGAACTATTTTCAATCGTACAGCGCACTCCTGAAATTAATAATCCTGTCCCACGAGTCAAATGAATTCCACATTGGACTACAAAACATTGGCTATCATTCATTTATCTGGGCTTTGTATATGTCATATTTCAAAATAATATTAACCGATTTGATATGGCGGCGACCAGAAGACTCATATTTTTGGTCTTAATAATATTTGATACGAGTGGATATAATGGGAAAATTGGAAAGATAAGGTAATGTTGAGTAGGTATCAGGAATGGTTTATGGCCTTCCGGAGAGAAAAAAAGCAGACGACGATTGTTCACGATGACAGTCTGTAAGGTCGTAACTGGACGGGATGAATTCATTCGCCGGAAACCGTATATTTACCAGTATTTGATTTCACATATTAAATATCGAATCCTATGTAATGGATACAAATGCCGACCAGAAACGATCGGACAAGATATAAATAAGTGGTTGATGTGATTTGGTCGCCATGTTAGTGACGTCCAGTATATGTCGTATCTGTTAGCCAGTAGGTGATTTTTCTGTGATTTATGATTCGCCTTGCTCGAAGTTGGAGAAGAGACGATTTTAAACGAAAACAATGTTTGATGTGACAGAATTTGATATAAAAACGGAATTGTTTTATTTTTGTTCGATTCAAATGACTTTATTGATATTCTTAGTGTTATCATGGTTAAATCATTCAATATACTAGTATAGAGAATGTAGACATATTAGCTACTGTTGAAGTGTTGTTAATCATAAACATTCAAGTATCTTAAATGCAATGCTAAGTTTATTTCTAATTCAATATAAGTTGTTGATTTAGAAAACAATTGATTTTTGTTATTAAAAATGAAAACAATATAGGATTGCCCTCGATTCTATATACCAATCCTTTTGTAAGATTTTCTAATCACGTACAGCTTTTCAAGCAGGATGAGGATGCATTCTTTCAAAATACGGAAAATATACTTAATACAGATTAATTTCTCTGACAAACAAAGGCTTGACTGTTATTTTCAGCCAAATCCCCAAAGAAATACAAAAGCTGTAAAAGTTAAAGTATAGAACCTAGAGAAAAGCTTTCACTCGAGTACGTACCTAAAGAAATGCAATTTCTATAACAGATAATTAAATTGTAGAAATTTCAGGCCTGTAACAGATGTTCTTGAAATACAAAAACCTATAACAGATAATTAAAGTTAGATGAAGTGTAAGATATTGCCATAACTAAAAGAAATGCCAAGCCTCTGAATTACAAATAATTTGATAGTATTGTACAGACTTGGAAGAAATGCAATGCCCGAACCGATTTAGTATAGACCTTGATACATGATCTACTTTTTACTTGATATTGGCCTTATTTGAAAATAATTATAGTGTCTAGACATAATAAATTATTAAATACTATATTAGATCGTCATCCTAAAATTTAGTTACTGTTTTAGGTAGAAACAATAGGAGACGCCTATTGTGTCGCAGGCGGATTACACCGGAAGTCAAGCTACCATGCGCAGCAGATTGCGTGGATGGCATTGAAAATGATGGAAACTGCAAAAAATGAGCTGTCCCATGACGGGAACGTTATAAGGGTCAGTATCCTCTATTACATATCGACATATATAAGAATTATATATATTTAAAAAAAAGATATATGCCATTAAGACAATAGTTTACTTTATTTCCAAATCAAATGCTTACATTGTAGACATACCGTAATCAATCACGAGATAAAATGCATAAAATAGAATACTCGCTCATTAAATTGTTAGAGGTATTTTTATGAAAACTTTACTGTGCTTCTTTTAGAAGTTTTGAAAATCATTCTGTGCAATTCATAGCTGGGAATGAATCAAAGCCATTTTTCAACCAAAATCATTGCTTTTTAATTGCAATATATCAGAGGAAAACCATTTATCTTTTTTTCTTTTAACTTTATGATCCTTTTTCCATCACGACCATGAGAGCTGTGAATCTACTTACCGGCAGAAAATGTAAATAGGAAAGACGTCCAGATTCTAACATGGGTTCCTTTGATACATTTATTGCATTTTCTGGTTGGTTGATTTCAATGATTTTAAATGATTTAAAATTCTGATATCCGTTGTTATCCCGAAGGTATGAAACCATTGGCGACATTTAAATTAGTATGATATATATATCACATATACTGGCTATTTATAGCCACATTTAGTTCAAAACGGACAGCAAAACCGTTGTAAGGGTTTCAGTAAACGAAAACAAAATGTGTTGTTTGTGAAACACCGATGCCCTTGTATGGCAACTTATGTTTCTCTAATGCAAGTCAAACGCCAAGGTCAAGGTAAAAATTGTCATTACACAAATAAAATCTCAATGGATATAACTGGTTAATATGAAAGCCAAATCACCAACCTTTTAAAAGTTATGTACACGTTTAATGTTTTCTAAGAGAGGTTCAAACTCAAAGATCAAATGTAAAAAGAAATTGTATGCAGGGGGGAAGTCTTTGTCATAAGAAATACACATGGAAAATACAAAACTCCTAGTTCAAACTGTTCAAGTGTTACAGTGAATGTTAAAGTTTTTCAAAAGTTTTTAAGGTTAAAGTTTTTTTAATTGGTACAAACATCAATTAAGAACTGGGTAAAAAATATTCACAACCAGGGAAAGGCAATAATCCAACTTAATATACTTATGAAATATGAAACCCCTAGCATCAATTGTTCAAAAATTATGGACAAGGTTAAAGTTAGGTTAACCTTTACAAAAAGCAAAAGTCACAAGGAATTAAACAAGTGAAACATGAAACCCACAGCCCCAACCAATCAAAAAGTTACAGATTAAAGTTGTGGATAAACAGACATATACAGACAGACAAGCGGACAGGGCAAAAACTATATCCCCCCTTGAATCTTTGATGACAGGGGCATAAAAATGAATTAGATTACAGTATGAAAATGATTATAACAGAGTATATGTATAAAACTTTAAGACGTTTGTTATGTCTCTTTATAAAAAGGTTTCATTATTCACGATACTGTAAAAACAGGTTTTTGAAACTATGTTTTGAAAATTTCATCTTAGAAAACCCCCTTGTCAATTGGTATTCAAATAGCATCACTTAATTCTAATTTGCATTCCCCATGTCTAAAACTTTCATTAATATTTTCCAGTGTGTAAGATATGGGAGTCGAAAAGAAGTAACTTCTCTCAGATTTCGGCTCTCACCCGCTCGTTAGACAAATTCCTCAAACAGAATGCTTGTTTAGCCCTCATCAGAAAAAGATATCATTAGAAGTATAATATCCTATTAAGAGTCAATAACAATATTGGCGTGTACAAGTGTTACAGGGGAAACCTCTCCGCGTTAGCGAGCCGCATCTTTAGCCCAGACGTGTAGAATTCTTCAGCTTTTTGTCATCTCTGCACAGACAAAAAAATGTGATTCCTTTAATCTATATAGCCTGTATAGCAGATGTCTAGGTATCAAACAAGATGTATGCCTCTGTTTATACCATCAGCTCTTTATCTCTTTTAAATGTGCACTTTTTGCGGAATTCTCGGATAGGAGAAGAGCGTCTCTAATATTTCAAAGTTGATTTTAAGGCTTTACTGAAATACCAAAATATATACCTCCCGCGGCTTCCGTGAAATGATCTGTGATGGTAAAGCCCGGAATTGTGTAAGATGTCTCATCACAAGTCTCTGTTAGAACTAATCCACATCAGACCGGTATTGAGGTCAGGTCAGCAATCAAAATGGTAACAGCAATTTCTAGGACATTTAATTCAAAGTACATCATTTAAAGGCTATAGAAATTAGTGGATTAAAAATTTCTTGTTCTCGCTAACAGCATCATAATTTTCTGATTCCCACTCGTTAGTTCTCGGTAACAAAATTAAGGCCAATACGAATGTATGAATGTGGTGTGAAAGGATTTGTTAGACTTTGTCTTTTTTTTTTTTTTTTTTTTTTTTT
>PRKT01000154.1:334895-405038 GCA_003671525.1 Saccostrea glomerata | reverse complement strand
CCCCCCCCCCTCCACTTTCAATTTGCTTCCGACGCCAATGCCCAAGGCAAACGGCGAGTTGGGTGTCCTAAGAAAACTTGGCGAAGGTCGTGTAAAGAGGAAATCAGACAGTGTGGACATAGCTGGGAACAACTGAAAAAGGCTGCCCAAAACATGGTGCGATGGAGAACTGTTGCCGAGGCCCTATGTTCTACCAGGAACCAAAAGGAATCATGATGAAGATTTTCATTACATAATCTATGAAAGTTTCATTTACAGCTAAAGCGGAACATTACTAGTCTTTTCAAATTAGTCTATAGGATGATGTATATATGAATTACTTGCATTTCGAACTTAAAATTATACTTAGGATCAGTAAGAAGATAATTCTCATACGACGTCTTACAGAAATTAAAGAATTTGTTTAAAGACGAAATCTTCTGTTTGGGAAAGATTTCAAATTCACATATATATTGTTCATTAGAAAACAGGATAGAAAAGGGACACCATATGCAGATTTTGCAAGACTGGTTTGTAAAACGAATTACTGGCAAGTCTTTAAAACAATGACCCCAGGGAAAGTTTGGTAGCAATTAAGTTTTCAAGCCTTCCAATGGTGAGGGGGAGAGCATAAATTCACTGAATGAATTTACATTTAATTAGCATTTCTTATTGGGCCTTATGCATTCAAAATTCTTCATGATAAAATTTTTCTTGGCGTTGTCTCCAATTGGAGATATATCGACGATATTTTATAAATAATCATGTATTTAATTCATACATTGATTTGATTTATCCCACTGGAATAAAAAAATATAGAAAAAAGAATTTGAGACATCAGCAACTTTAAATGTATTGACTTCAAATTTTTCAACCCTCAACTTCCCTTATTTACGAAGTAATATACCATTATCACCATGCTATATAAGGGTTTTGTCTTCCACTTGATAGAATACGCGAGAATATATTCCTTGTGCGAACAATTTCTAAAAGAGGCATACTAATGATAAACAAATTGATGATACAAGGGCCCGGTTTCTACAATTTCATTATTTGCCATATCAAATACTTTTTGTCGATTGATTGAATATTGACTGATGTCTTTCATAGATTATTTTTTTCATACTGTAGGGCACACGGCACGGCAGGTTATGAAGAATTAATACTAGTCTAGTGAATAATAGCATCTTTTAAAAACCTTTTTCTTTCCCCCTGGAGTAGATGGGGCAGAAAAATTGATCAAAGTTTGACATAAAAGTATATTAATAAAAAAAATCTAAAATCATCTCAAGAACAGCAAAGCCATGATTTGAATGGAAAAATCCTAAAGTTGTGAAATTCAAGTTTCTTCAAATATCGACCCCAATGGATAAGGTGGGGCCACAATGGGAGATAAAAAAAAATACCAGAAAATTTTCTTTTCAGGAATAGCAAAGCCTTAATTAATCATTAAACGCAAGTACCCTCAAGTATCATTGATTTAAGTTTGTTCAAATCATAACTAGTTTTACTTATTCATCAGTTACTCGGGTGAGCATTGTTGACCATTAGCCTCTTGTTTTTGAAACGATTTAAAATGCCTCTACATATCAAATTAAATTGGAAAAAAAAATCCTAGATTATTTGCTCCCAAGCAGATCTGTTAATTCGAATGATTGCACAAAGAAATAGATGATGGGTTCGTAACAGCTTTTCGCGAACACCCTATTCCTACAAAATAGTGGTTTAGAGGGAAATTTTACGACTAAATCGTTATACCAATATCCGATTTTCCAGCTTGCCTTTGGAACTCAGTGCGCTACCTCGAATGTAAATCAAGAAAACATGGAGGGGAAAATTCCCTTACATTGACTTAAATGTTCCGATCAGTATCAAAGGAAACAACTAACTTTTTTTTTTTTATAAATCAATAGTGTACAATGATTTGTTATTCTCAATCACTTAACTTTCTGCTTTAATCGCGAAATAAGTCAAATTAATGGTGATGAGAGGGATGTAAAGAGAGCGAGAGACTTATTAAATATATACCAATAGCTGAAGTGTATTTTCTTAAAGAAAAATTTCGACGCATTTGAAATATTGTCAGATCGATCTGTGACATGATCCTTTTTAAGCATAAACTTTTACAGTTACATATTTTTAAAAATGTTCAATTGATTGACCTAGCTCATGTCTAAAGCATGCTAGCATAAATGGATTTCTGAAAATAAACAAAATACAGATTTGGTAAAAGTATATTTATCCCGATTAAAAGTCAAACCGTGTTCATCATACTCTATAGTAATTAGAATGGAAAAAAATATATCAGAAATGGAATCTATAAACGCATTCTGGAGGAAACAGAATTTTGTCATCGAAGACATGAAAATGTCGGACAGTGCTGAAAATTTGCCTTTGAAAGAGTATTAAATTCCCAGAATGTTTGATGATGTTAACATGATTTGTATAGGCAATTCTTCGTATCATTGAACTAAAGAAGAGTTGAAGTATACGAGATTTACTATTCTTCTTGATATCTAAGCGATAAGTAATATTCGTAAATCGTAAATTCATTATAAGCGAAGGATCTTTGATTTAAGTTGCAAATAATGATGTACCGTATCGTGTTTCGATCGGAACAACACAGCATTGTGTAACACAGAAGGGCGATATATTGGTTAAATCAAAAAAAGTTTACTAGTAATTACAATTATACAAAATTAATAAATTCTATTTTAAATAAAAAGAACTTAGTTCAATTTGAACCCGTTAATTGCATTCTTCTTTTAAAAGAAAAAAAAAAACATTTCCTCAAGATGGTAATAAGTATTAACCCCCCCCCCCCTTTATTGCAATAATTCCTCTGCAAGTTAAAATTTCCACTTCTCTTTCCAATATAGAATAATTCGTATAATTTTGGAGATATATTAGGAAATTTACATACGTTTGTCCCATTTTTAACAATATTTTAATTGGATGGCTGAATGCAAAGTCTAATGCGAGGGCTGCTGCAAGATGTCAAAGTTCCCAGAGGACGCCATCTTACATCTAAGTAAGATGCGAAGTTTTTGGAGATTATCTTTTATTTGAAGATAACCCAATCGGTAAAAGTACTAATATTCCTCGGGGGTCCTCTATTCATCTCAGATACTACAACGAATTACAAAAGTGCAACAATAAAAAAATTACGACGTAGATGAAATACGATTGTAAAAGACATATAAATAAAATAATAATACGTACAATTCGGCAAAATTGCGATAATTAATAATAATTTGTTATATCATTCAATTAAATAATTTAAACTTTTTATTTTATTATTTAACTTTTTATTTTATTATTTTATGTAAGTTATCATGCATGTAAAGGTAATTCGTATCACAACTGAACGCTCATCAGAATATTGGATGGGGGGTGGGGGTGTCTCATTACTTACATTATTTGAGAATCTTAAAAGTTGACTTCCAACTTTAAAATTAGTTTTTCAACTTAAGAAAAGGTATAATTTCAAACATTAACCGTGATAATTCCAACTCTAAAATTGGCTGTTCCACTTAATGGGGCCTAGGTGCAGATTTGAAGCTCATATTTCTAACATTTTCAATAAAATATCATGACATATATAGCTAGTAAAATTTCACACCGAAATAAAATAGAACTAAGAATTTCATTTCATCTGACTTTATTTAAACTACAAATTTTTAAACATATGAACAGTGTCGAGACCTTTCACAGTTGGCTTTTACAAACTTAAAGAAGGCTTTCAAGCTCCACGTACCGTTACATGTAACCCCTTGAATTATCGATTCCTAAGAGAGAAAACGGAAGTTAAAAGATCGTTGCATGTGCATGGAGGATGGAAGGCGACAAGCATTGATTAAGAAACATTCTCTGGGATATCGGTGGCTTTTCTGAGTGATTTCGAAATATAAAGCTCAAACAACTGACAACAGGTCAGACCCTATGGTAATAGCATTTGAAATCTGCTGTACGGTTGAAAATCTATAGGTTTATAAAGGTTTATAAAAGCCGTGAGTTAGGAGTTCTCTGTGGCATTAAAGCGGTATTTTCACGATTCTGCAATTTTAAAATAGTCGTTGGAAAAAAAATTCTGAGATATGAAAAAAAAAAATCAAGACTTTGTGCAGAAATTGAATAAAATTTTGTATATTTGATTAATAATGAATTCTCAGTCTAACACTACACGCCTATTTACTCTTCGTACATATTTACTAGAAATTCAAAACTAAATAAACTACAAATAAACTGGTTTTCATCAATCTCAGCATTATTTAAAGAATTTATTTACCCTCGAGTATACATATCTCCATCGTAAAGCTACCATTCGACTACCGCTAGTTATGAATTCCGTATAACGATGAGGAACTTAATTCTGTCACATTGACGAAATAAATGATAAAATAATGGAGAGACAGGCTTAAATTCGGATTGGAAAGCTTTCTTACATGGATAAAGCTCTGCTACCTACTGTCGCGAAATGCATTCTTTCTCTTATACGAGCTGGTTCCATAAAATTTGCATATGCCCGACAACAAAAGATCGCATGCCATCAAACACTGATAATTGGTTCTCATAAGCGAAATAAATACGTGTTAAAGTATATGTCGTACATACAATAACGTAGTACAAAACTAACAGATGTAATTGCATAATTTTTTTTAAAAAGAATACTTACTTTAATTTGGATTGTAACTAAGATGCAAGTTTTTTTTAAAATCGGTCTAAATAGGGCTAAACGTTGCGCAAAAAATATTTATAATAAAAGTTCTTAGGCGTTTTTTTTTTTTACCAAAAGACACCTACCAGTAAGGCTTAAGAGTTTTGTACAACCCCCATATTTCAAAATTGCCTTGGTTTTCTTCAGGTTTTGTAATAAAGTACTTTATTTACAAACGTCTTGTCGTTTTGTTTGCCAGCTTATATAGTTCAAGATTTGGACCAAAGGTTTAAATGAAATTATATAAGGATAGTTAAGGATAAATAAATATCTAGCATTTAAGTTTATATACATATATTCAAAACCTTCTCGCAAATCAAACAATCGTTTTATCAACACTTCTAATGACCCTTTACCTAAGCTTGCCTTTGTTAGTTTAAAAAATTATAAGTTCCAAAGGAAATGACAGCTGTTTCTTGGTCCTCAGGAAGGTTTATTCCCCGAATGGCTACTGGAATAAAATAACAAGTAATTATCACACTCAATTAAGGGGCCCTCTACGGGGTACAGGTAGAATTACCTGTATGAATAATAGATAGAAAATGTGAAATATGTATGTCAGGTGAGATAGAGGACGAATTTCATTTTGTATTAAAATGTCCTTGATATGAAGAACTTAGAAATAAATATATTAAGAGTTATTATTTTAAAAAAACCATCAGTATTTAAATTAGTACAGCTATTGAGTTCTACAAATACTAAAGAACTATGTAACCTGGGCAAATTTTTGTATTTTTCTCATCAATTAAGAAATGATGTTCTAAATAATAATTAAATGATATTGTTATGCAATTAATACATGTATATTGTATAGCCTGTACAAATCTTATGTATGAATATTGTATACCTATGAGATGTAATGTCTCCGGTTCAAATAAAATACAAATACAAATCAAATAAAAATACATGAATACCAGAATTGAAACAAAATAAAATGGGAGTTTATTTCTTTTCTTTTCTTTTTTTTTTAAATTTGAGCACTATATAAATATTTTGTATACATATTTTTTTAAATAAATAATTTTACAAGCACATAACATATTAAAAACTATAAATAATCTTGAAGTTCTATTGATTAGCAGCACTGATTTTCACATTATATATGAGATAACACTGTTTCACTCTCATATCACACATATTTACAATTTATTTAGTCCATCTCCATATATTTCTTCGCACCTAAAGAATTGCTAATCAAGGTGAAGAAGTTCATAAACTCCATGTGTATTTTATGATTATTTAATGGAATGTTTTGATAATAAAAAATAATAAATAAATAAATTGAGGAAAACTTGATAGAAACACTTTATTTAATATCATACATGAATATCTATATTATTTTACGAATAAAAAAACATTTCTGTCAATTCATCTAAAAGAGTTTGAAAATGTAGCACAAAAAGGGGATAATATAATTTGTAAGTTCATCGATCGTAATAGATTTTAATGTACAACATATACTGTATTTTTGCACTATGTAATGATAATTAAAAAATGATAGATAGATAAAAAAAAAATTAAACAAAACTTTATAGAAACAATTTATCTAAAAGAGTTTGAAAATGTAGCACAAAAAGGGGATAATAAATTGTAAGTTCTCATTCAATACTATTACCGTAATAGCTTGGGGAAAAAATTAAAATAAAGGTACAATAAAAAATTCATTTTTCTGAAATCTTAATTTTACCTTAATAAAATTGAATGAATAAATCGGATTTAGAAAATATTGCTTATCCAGGTAAGCACAGGTAAGTCTACCTGTACCCCTTAGAGGGCCCCTTAATTGAGTGTGATAATTACTTGTTGTTTTATTCCAGTAGCCATTCGGGGAACACACCCTCAGGAAGCCTAAGCGTAGAGAGAAAGATTAGGTGGTTAATCTCCGGGAAGGATAGAACAGAAAACAGCAATTTCATAAAACCATCCTCAGTATATATCCTTTATCTTTTATGGCGACTCTATCTGACGGCACGCTGTCTCTGGCCTTTACGCGGCAAATCGCTCATGTAAACTGCCGGAGGATGCATCATCTGATGTGAGTAGTTTTATTCTGGTACTGCAGGCACAAAACAGAGCTCTGCGATGATGCATCTCGGCACTGTATCATCCGTACGATTGATTAGGGTAGGTCACCATTTATCAATGACATTCTTGACAAGGGAATGTGATATCAAGTCTTTTTCTTGTACCAAAAAAAACCCCCCAAACAATGGTTTTTCTTGATTTATTCCGAATAAAAATCGAAAAGATCAAGAAAAGATCAAGAAAGTAACACAAATGACTAGAAATAATTACATAAACCTAAAAATTCATAATGATACAAACATTTATAAATATTGATCACAGAAAAGTTATTCATCTATTTGAAATGCTCTACACGCGCCATCTTCATCACAGTTATAAATAGACTGAATTTTTTTCAAAAACTTATTTTTTCACAACATTTCGCGTCAAAAAGAAGCACTCCATTGGTTCGGGTTTTCCCTTCATTTTCACAAACCCCCTATGCTCAAATTCGAATTCAGGATCAAAATTTTCTGGAGATGTGAGGAATCTAAAAAGAAAAAAGAATAATAATATACCCAAAGAATAATACTATACCCAAAGAATGTTACAAGAATTACATATATGAGCAATAATTTGAGGATGAATTTGATAGTGTTTACCTGTAGGCAAATTCTGATACATTAATCTTGCCCTTCACTCCCGTAGTTTCTGTACGACTTGTTAGATTCACCGTGTTTCCGAAGAGACAGTATCTGGGCATGCGCTTTCCAATAACTCCCGTCACAACTTCACCAGAGTGTATTCCAACGGTAATCTAAACAGTGGAATTTGGCTTATAAAACTTTCAAGACTGAGTAAAATTTGGCAAATAGCTAATTTGATTTGTTGTTCTTCATTTCTAGGGTCCTACCTGAATTTTGTTTCCATATGGATCTTTCAAATGATTAGATATATCCATCATGTCCAATGAAAGTCTCGCAATACTTCTCGCGTGATCGGTGCAAGGTTCCGGAAGTCCGCTGACTGCCATGTACTTGTCTCCAACTGTTTCCACCTGGTGCATACATTAAATCTTGACCGAACATACATCTCAAGAAAATCAATTAAATTTGTCCATCTGTGCAATATGTATGGATTTTGAGCAACAAAAAATTAATCTGCATTAAAATTAAATAAAGTCCTTTCACTTTTTCGTTTCGCGTTTCAATGTAATGGGTTTTCAGTTTACTGTAAACCAATTTTTATTCGCTACGGCTTTATTTTGCGATTTACCGGGAGTAAACTAGTTCGCGGCGATAAATTTTCGCGATCAAGCCGTTTTTGGAAATGTTTTTAATAGAAAAGAGACTTTAAGAAATATTCGCGATGACGAGGCTCTCGCGAAAATTTCTCGCACGCGAATAAAAATTGGTTTACAGTATATATATGAAAAATATGTAATTAACTCTTTATCTTCAAATTAGAGAAGTATTCCTTATATTGGTTCTATACCTTGTAAACGTCAATATTGGTTTTTAGGAGGTCATCAAACTTGACATAAATTTCGTTCAGGTAGTTAATGATCATGATAGCCCCCTCAGCGTCTGAGTGTTGCGCACAGAACTCATTAAATCCTACAATACCACTGAACAATAAGGTGACCCCTTCATGTTTGGAAGCAGGCACTGGGCGATGATGACGCAGCTCGTTAGCCACAGATATCGGCAGAATAGAGTACATCAATCTAGGAACCATAAAGTTTGTGTTGATGTTTAACACTGTTTGTTTATCAGATAAAGAGAAATTTCAGATAAGTTTTATAATAAATACCTGTCTGTTTTAGCTTTTTCATCCTCTAGTTCGCGGTAGGTCTGCTGCAGTTGGTCATTAAGTACTTCTAGATTCTGTGCTAGCTTGTAGTCAGCCTCAAACCGCTCGGAGAGCAGCACAAGGTCACGGGTGGCGTCATGAAGAGGGATATCACTTAAATAAAGTCCCTTACGATGTAAATCATCCAGGTTCGTTACACTTGGGGAACAAAGAAATAACATCATATCAGATTCCGAAACATATATCATTTGTCCCTTTAAACGCATGCGCGATATATCATGTTGCTCGGCGATATTTGTTTGAATGTAAAGTCCATCGGAGTCCAATATCCCTGGCTTTGTTCGCAACACATATACAGTGTTAATATGTGAAAGAACATGGTCAAATTCAAAATCCATATGTGGACGAACCATCTCAAAAACTGAATCGACACGACAGTTATCCGAACCCGTCTGAGGAATAACTCTCTGTAACGAGGAGCCAGCTTGACGGAGAACCATATTACGATCATACATGAAATGGAATGGAAACGCCCGACAAAATGTTGAAGGACTAATCTTCTTCTTTTTACTGAACATATCATGTTGACGAGTAAGGACAGGATCTGTCACGTCCGTTTGCTTGTCTTTGTGAGTTATGGCAAACTGCACGTGATCACAGTTTTTTGATTTATAGTTTATTACCTCCACATCGACCTCGGACTCGTGCAGTTTATGGGCGACTTCTCTGACGATACCTATCACTATTGGTTCCAGTCCGTCCCGTTCAGAGTAATAGTGAAGAATTAAAGCGCCATCCTCCTTTCGTTCCGTGCACCGGAAAGATGGTGCACGCATGCCCGGGTATATGGTGGCAAGATGGTCGTGCAAGGCGTCTAGGTTTTGTAAAAAGTCTCTTGTTGTACCTCCTAAAACTTGTAATATCTTGTCATATCCAGATTCTTGACAGAACTCAAAAAACATTTTTCCGAAGAATTGTAGAATATCAGCTGCTGGTAAATCTGTACAAAACATCATGATTTAAAAAAAAAATAAACGTAGGGTTCTTATTCGTAAACACAGATTTCATTGAAAACTTATTACTTATCAACCGGAACAGGAAGTAAGTACGATACTTGTTTGATTGCAACTAAAGCCTTTCGATTTCGCAGAAAATCGAAAGCCTCTTTAAGAAAGTAAAGATTACATTTTAGAGGATTAACACTTACAGATTCCCCCACCCACCTGTCCACCCACACAGATACACCTGTGTATACTTACTAAGGACTTTGGAGGCAGCACCAACAAGGTCGTATGTTTTTACATCTTCGTACACCTGTCGTACCAGAAAATGACCTTCCATTTCCAAGCCTGCTTCTTTCCTACCAATTTTAGAAAAATATATTAAGAAAAACAACAGCTATTTCCGTTATAAAAAAACCCGTGTGAAACGGATGGGAATCGTGATAAACAACTGATAGCGACTTTTTTTCCTTACAGAAAATTTCACAGTGATATCAAATGTCAATTAAATATAAAGATAATAGACAGATTTTAGTTTTTGTTCCTTATAACACACGGATACCAGAACAAATTTGCCAGAAACATTTTAAAAAAAAAGTGATGGAACACATATATATAAAACAAGGAACTAAACTTTTGGAACTTGGTTTTGTCGACCACTTGTCATACAAAGTATAACTATAATTGTCAATAATTTATAATGTAATTTAATAACACTCATCTGCACGTCTTGTATGAAGCAGAACACTAGTGCTCTAAGATGAGTAAGAATCACAACAAAGGAGAAGATCCAATATTCGTCCCCTCATCAGACGTACAATGGTGAAGAAGATTGAATTATAGGCAAATATTTGATGATGGTAAATCAAATATATCCAAGGGTACTTCAAACCGAAATTGATTTACAGCTGCAGAGGAGAAATTGATCCGAGAGAAGAAAAAAAAAACCCACACATTGCACGAATGGATCAGCGTGTCAATGCCGTGGACAGGGGAAATTTCAGGGGACTTAAAATTGTGTACTCTATGTCTACCTCTCAACACCTTGTGTGTTGAATCTTGCAAGTGTGTGAACATTATCACATCATTCATTTTGAAGTTTTTGAAATACATTTCCAAGAACAACAACAACACAAGAGCAATTGATATTAAATTTTTATGCCCCCGTAAACGAAGTTTCCGAGGTATATAGTTTTTGCCGTGTCCGTCCGTCTGTCTATCTGTTTTTGTCCGCAAAAACTTCAACCTTGCCAATAACTTTTGACTGGGTGGGACTATGGCTTCGTATTTCACAGGTGTAGTCCTTGTGACAAGACCATTCTTTGGGTACCACCAAATTTGCCCTTGACCTTGACCTTGGAGTTTGGCACACATACACCAAAATTCCAAACTTTAACCTTGGTCATAACTTTTGAACGGTAAAGGTTACGGCTTTCATACTTCACAAATGTATTCTCTAATACAAGACCTTTCATAGGATACCAACAACTTTGACCTTTTGAACTTGACCTTTGAGATTGACCTTTTTTTTAAATAAAACTTTAACCTTTGCCACATTTTAGAACGGTAAGGACTAGAGCCTTCATACTTCACTGTTCACACATGTAGTCCTTTTGAGAAGACCTTTAATTGGATATCAACAACTTTGACCTTTTGACCTTGGACATTTACTTACTCTAAAAAAAAACTTCAAACTTGGTCACTCTTAAAAAAGTTTTACTTAGTAGTTATTTTTTACTTGAAATAACAAAGATAAGTAATA
This sequence comes from Saccostrea glomerata, assembly GCA_003671525.1. Classification (NCBI taxonomy): domain Eukaryota; kingdom Metazoa; phylum Mollusca; class Bivalvia; order Ostreida; family Ostreidae; genus Saccostrea; species Saccostrea glomerata. Next base: position 393,763 of record PRKT01000154.1, on the reverse strand, counting down.
GATAATTACTAAGCGTTTACTTAAAATTTAAAATCAATTACTGAAATATATGTCAATTACTAGATTCAAATGTTTTACTTGATTTTTGTATTCTAAAAAATTGTTTTACTCACACACTTAAAAGTTTTACTTAGTAATTTATATTTACTTAAATTTGTGTATATAAGTAATAACATTACTTGGTCTTTAATACTTACATTTTACCACTATTTACTATATAATTAATATTTTAATGCCCCTGTAAACGAAGTTTCGGGGGTATATAGTTTTTGTCGTTTCCGTCTGTCTGTCTAGCTGTCTCTCTCTTTCTCTGTTTATCCGCAGAAACTTTAACCTTGCCCATAACTTTTGATTTAGCGGAGCTATAACTTTCATATTTCACACATGTATTCCTTGTGACAAGACCTTATACACAAAAAATCCAAACCTATTCTTTATCCAAATCTTTTGAACAGTAAATACCAGGACATATATACTTCACATATATATATTTTGTTGAAAGAACTTTCATTGAATACCAACAACTATGAAATTTTGACCTTGACCGTGGAGATTTCCATCCTTGTGAAAAAACTTTAACCTTGGCCATAACTTTTGAACGGTAAGGAAAAGTGCTTTCATACTTACATATATGTAATCATTTTGAGAAGACCATTTATAGGATGCCAAGAACTTTGACCCTTTGACCTTGACCTTGGAGTTTGACCCACTTTAAAAAGCAAACCTTGACTGTAACTTTAAAAGGATTAGGGTTAGTGCATTCATACTTTACATAGTTCATCCTTGTGACAAGACCTTTCTTTGGGTACCACCAAATCTGTCCCTTTGTCCTTGACCTTGGAGTTTGACCTACATTTCAGAATTGGTAACCTTGACCATAACTTCTGAAGGGTTGAGACAAGTGTTTCCATATTTCACATATGTATTTTTTGTAGCAAGACCTTTCATTAGAAACCAATAACCTTGACCTTTTGACCTTGGAGATATCAAGAAATCCCAATAATTAAGGGTAAGGGCTAGGGTCTTCATTTTTCACATATGTAATCTCTTTGTCAAGACCTTTCATTAGATAACTAACAATTTTGACCCTTTGACCTACTTTTAAAAAAGTTCACCTTGTTCATAACTTTTGAACGGTTATGACTAGGGCTATCACACTTCACGTATTTTTTCTGACAAGACCTTCCATTGGATACCAACAACCATGACCCTTTGACCTTGACTCTGACCTTCTTTTAAAAAACTTTAACATCGGCAATACCTTTTGAACGGCTAGTTTTACGGCTCTCGTACTTTCCATATATACTGACACGCAAAAGAAACGCAACACCCGACTTTAGGGGGAAATAAATATTAAAGTAAAGAATTTTGTATCTAAAAATTATGAATATCTTCAGTTTGGTAAACATCGGTAATTTAACGGTTGAACGATTTCCATACCATAACCGGAAGTCAAGTTTGAGTCTGCTTAACAGTAACCAAAAATTGCATGTTTAACAAAACATTTGGCAATATTATAGAGTTTTATGAGTTTTTTACTGTTCATTATAAGTAATGCAGCAATATTTCAAAAAATAAACTCTCCTTTCGTTTCCCGTAACGATGCTAAGGCTACTTGAAAATAGTTTGTGTACGCATTTCCATTGCTCTAGCTAGAAAATTTCAATGTAAAGTTGATGGAGAGTTGCTGATGCAAAATTTCAGTACATTAAGCCTCAACAGGGTCTTGCGTATCATATGCATTTAGGACAACCTTGTACCGGAAGTCCAAGGGTGGCCACACTGCTATAAATTAGAGAAAATTCGACCTAATCATCTGAAAAACGGGCATTTAAAAATGCAAAAGAATAATTCCTTCGCTCAGATCTCGATATAAATGAACCTATTGTTTCGTAGAAATTAAGCTTCAATTATTGTTTAGGGCAGTCTTGTGCGTTTTACTTGAATGGCCGGGAGGGGGCTGTTTTAACAGTCATATTTTACTTAGTAAAGTAAACAGATAAACATTTATGATTTTTATCAAATCTCTGATGTTCTGAAAAGTGAGTTAAGCCTTACTTTATTCGCTTTTGAAAATCATGATATAAAAAATCAAACATTTGTAGATTACTGCTAGTTGCGTTTCTTTTGCGTGTCAGTATATGTTGTTTAGGCACATCAGGGAAGAAGCCTTATAATATTGAGTCTTGATCAAATCCATATTTTTTATCGAATTTTTCAGTAGCTAGCCGCTGATCTGAGTTTTGCAATAACAGTTAAAACAAGCTTAAGTAGTGTAAAAACAAACAAACAAACAAACAGTGGAAGTGTACTTTAATAATTCAAACACCACCGTGACCTACACTGCCTGAAGTGGAAAACGCTATACACGAGCGAGCAGCGCTTTCTAATACTTTTGAATACAACACCAAAAAGCTTTTTTACAACAAAAGATTACGTTTTGGAAATACATTATTTAAAACTGAACATGACAGCGGTATTCATTTATGTCAATATTGATAGAGAGCGTATATATTTACTTCGCTCTAGCATATATGTTATATACAAATGTTTAAAATTATTCTTTGGTATACATGCATTGAACCTTTAATCATTAAGTGAAATTTCAACAAGATAAAGTTTATTTAGCCTCCGATTTTAGGATTAAAAAAAATTAATTGCAAATGAGAAAAAGCATTGAACTAAACCCAATCATTTATACCGTGATTATATGAATGGTAAATGGGGCAACCAATAAAAGAACATTAAATTAATGACACAGAGCGATGGAAAAAACTTCAAAGTTTTCTGAAGATAGTGAGGACGTGGTATAAATGGTTGACTATGACAGAAATTTTCCTAATGGCATGCTCTAAGGAAAACTATAAATAGAATTCAATGATAGGGGCCATTGCTTTAAATACAGATACAACTATTCGTAGTGCGGCTAAAACAAACTGTCAAGTAATGGTTGCTGAAGTTGAGCATTCCTTGACTTACTTGATGTTTTCCCAAGCTTCATCTCCAAAGTTCCGGACCACCAGCAACTCCAAGGCGTAGTTCACAAAGCCATACTAAAAATAACCTCTATAGTGAATACAATAAATAAAATAGTAAGTACCTTTACAATGATTAAAATAATTAGCCATGCTAAGACAAAACACTTAAAGTGAACATGAACACAACAATCATACTTAAAATAAGGAATCTTAATGATCTAATTCATTTAATACCATACCGAGAAGAAGTAATAAAAAAAAAACTCGCAATAACAATTTTTCTAACGATAAAAAGGAAACCATGCGAACACGGTTGTCACATCTGTAAAGACTAAAGATTTTGGTGTGGTGTCTCTACCAGTACAGGCATCTGACCAAACTATTTAGTCTCTACAGATCTCGCTGAGGTCGTGGTAAGCTGTAGAACCGAAGCTCTCTAGTTGAAAAAATTCAGACCATCAAACCAGAGAGCTACAGATTCAGGTATTGTAAAAAAACTTAAGAGTACGGTTTTTCGGTTGTTGCTAGTTTCAGATTTATATTTTTTCTATAGTGTGCGTTTCTTCGTTTGAATGTTTATTAATCATATATGTTACTCCTATTCCTGATAATGTATTCACTTTTCAACAGTCTGCAATCAAGGTGCTGTAAAGCTGTTATTCCAGCAAGATCCTTACATGGACGTCGCAATGCAATTTATTCCAAGACATGTATAGGGCTAGGTTAGTTTAGTACCGCTTAAAAGTATCAGATACAGGAATAAGATATAGAGCTTATAAAAGATAATCATGCTTTACATGATACATGTTTAATAATAATAAAAAAAGGATAAATGGTCGAGGTACAAAAACTTTTGTAGCTCTCTGACTTGCCAGTCTGAATTTTCTCAACCAAAGAGTTACAGTATTGGAAATATTGATTAACATGCTTAAAGAAGATTTTAAAATAATTAGAGATTGTAAGATTTTGAGACAAGGACGTTATTAATGACTATTATACATGCAGGCAAAAATGTAAACCTAACTGAAAATAAAGAATCTTGGTGATCACGATTCACTAAACGACTGAAAAATAAGCAGTGAAAGTGATCCTATTAATTGACCTAAATCTATCTGATTCAAAACCGGAAAATATTACACATTCTTGTTTACCACTAAACCTCTGTGGTTACAAGTTTATGACATACATAGAGTGAATATAAAGAATCTTCCTGATTACAAATTTTAAACGAAATACACATATTAAATAATTCAAAAGAAAACCTTGCACTTAAATTACAAGACTTTTTAATTTTCATTTTGCCGAATTTGATGAATTTGTCCGTTTATCTGTACGTATTGATTATAAAAAAAATTATAAAAACGATGCCAATTTGTTTTTTCTCCCGGATTTTGCAATATGTGTTAAATGGCAACATATTTATTGCCCACTATTGACTGGGAATCTTATTAAAATCATAAATCTAGGGACTTACTTTGACAGTTAAGACATTCCTTTGGTCTACTTACACAGGTCTTATACTCTCAGTGTTATTGTTTAATAAGAACGCTCTTTACATAACGTTCTAGGAAAAGACATTCAAAATACTTTAATTCAATTAACGCTTGAAATATTTTTTTCATCTAACAGCATCAGTTTAATGAGAAAAAAGACGTATTGAATAAGTCAAACACATAATTTATTTCTTACAGACTACCTAAATATATTTATGTAACTCACATTACAAAGCAGTGCTACTCACCATTTTGTCTGATGCTACCAGTCGCCCTCTCTCATCACGCTATCGGCCAGTTCACTGCTTTCTGCGCTGTTTGGCTTTCTGCAATACTCTATCGTTCCTCGTTTGATTTTACAACCTCGGAATAAAGCGCCGTTATTTACAATATACGGAATCCTTCCACTCCAAGCGAACTCTCGCTTTTAAGTGGAAATTGCTTTATGTAAATTTTATCAGATATAAATCTTTAAAATGCTAGCGAAATATTGAGGGTGAGATTTTCTTTCTTTTGTGGTTAAAGGTATATAACATAGATGTGAGAAACAAACGGGGCACGGGGAGGGGGCATAGAAAGTAATCAGAGATAAAAACTGGACAGTTGAATTAAAGTATTAGAATCAATCGAAGCGCGTGGGAACTCATCACATGACAAATATTTTAATGATAGAGCAACGGCGCTTTTATTTGGCATGCGTTGCTAAGGCGCTTGCATCTGAACCGAGCAATGCCATTTGATTATCTCTGCTTCTCTCAGGCCGGATGGTGGATTAATGATATTGTCTTATTCTCGCACCTGTCAGGTAGAAAATTTACCCACTATCATGATCCAAAATGAAAATCAATCCCAATATATTGTAGAATAATATACGATACGCTGGAAACTGTGTAATAGCAAAAGACGGACGTGTAACAATGGGCATTATCCTCTCTATACATGTCTTATTTTAGCACTATGGATGTTTTTATAATCTGTAAAGTACGAGTCTTTTGAGATGTAAGGAGATTTAATGATAAAATTAGTCTCATGTGACATTTATTTAACGTGATATTGTCACAACTTGTATAGTTCCCCTAATGGTTACATTTCGTCGGTTCTACACCATTTGGCATCTATCATAATTTACAAAAACCTGTACCCATAAATTTGTTTTAAATTCTTCAAGTGGGTATATTTTAAAACCGCATGGAATGTATAAATTTTATTGATCCTGTTTTATGGAGGTGATAAAGTTAACAGGACGGTATTAATTATTCATCCCTTGTTTATAACATCGTATTCGGCCACTTCTCGTTTCTTATTGAAATGTTTCAATATATATTCATACCCCCCTCTGTACTTTAAAAATCTGAACTCTGAAATGGGAAAAAAGATTAATCCGCGAACGTAGAGGCTGTCGTTCCTTTCCCTCGATCATTATCGGTCTCAGTATGACATTTTCCAGGTCCGTCAGCGATGGCGGGTTCCCATTTTGTTGTCAGCGTATCGCCGTTGTTAATTGGGAATTGAATGTACCTAATTATTGGACCCATTCAGGAGAGTAATAACCCGTATGCCGGACATATTTTCCTTTAGCGAATTGTTGCTATCGTTAAAGAATTTCTGCATGTAAACTTACGCATGAACAAACGATTACCATTTCAACTGGGAACCCTTCAATTTTCCTCCGAGTTTATTTTCTCATCAACCGAACAATATCGGAATTCTCAAACAAAGCCGGTCTACCTAATCTATCAGTCAGTCTAATATTTCAATAAACTTTGTCGTAATGTTGATAAATAATTATGAAAATCAATCATAGCCAATGTATTGCCAAATAAAAATTACAATGTTATAAATTGATTTATCACAATGTTCCCATAAGCTGAAGGAGAGCGAGGAAAGAGGAGCAACTCAAACAAACAGTTACTATCATAAAAAATTTGACTTTGCAAAAATTATCGCCCCTAAGACATACTTAGAATCATTCATTATATTTACGAATTACATTAAACTGTTTCCTCACATTTTCGTCGAATCATCAGAAAAACTTGTAATGTTCATAATCGATAAAAAAAGCTATAGTTTTCTCTCGATACTGTAATTCAATGGAAAACTTGTGTGACGGGTCGGTGACCTCTTACAAGTAAAGAAGTAGAAGTAGAAGTAGAAAACTTTCACTATCATCATAGCGTTGACATGTTTTGTCTCTTGTTTGTTTTATAGAACAGTCCTATCCCCCTATTCTGGTCTCCTGCGGATTTGGGGACTAGTCCACTCTGGCTGTCCGTCTCCTTGCCCTTATCCCTACTACAGGACAGGACCGTAAAGATGGCGATAATAATAAACACCAGGGCGCCCCCACTAGTCGCCAGGGCGATTCCTATCGTCTTCTTCTGGTCGCTGGCAAACCCATAGTCGTCTGCAACAGATATATACTGAGTATATATTTATGATCCTCAGCTATGAATCAAAGTATCCAATCAAAAACACGATTCGAATTGAAATAAGCTGTCAGGTACATTAACAAAATCAAATATTGATGGGAAAAAGACTGATTATACTGGAATTACTAGTATATATTTTTTTAAATTGACAACTAAAAATGTGCTGAAATATTGCCAGGATGCACATGTGCTATAATTCCTACATAAAAAATACCCTAACCTTCTTCGAGATAAATGCAAACTCTGTATTTTCTAACCTTAGACATCGTTCTCAATGTTATACTCATTTTCATTATCTGATTCTTAATTTAGAGTATTCAAAGAATAAAACCTATATCATTTCTGGACCTATGTTGAATGACGAAGCCGCTATTTTCATACGTATAGAACCGGATGAACACATGCTGGTGGATTGGATATGCCAAACGCAGGGCCTCCGTCACATTTCCGTCCTCCTCTCTCATCTTCCGGAAGCCAAACACCGCTGAGAAATTATATCCTGTAAAACAGAATTGAAAGTTACTCTAAACCTTACAGGCACGTAGCATCCGGGGGGGGCCGCTAGAAGGGTTTGCCGTTTTGCGATGACACACGATATAGTGTATTTTACTCGAGATCAGTGTAAATACCGCGGACACACAATACCCCAGCATCTCCCGGCCTGCGATCGGCAAACAAGGTTTTGGCGGAATAGTGACTTCTTCCACGTGACTTACCTGATAGGTAAACCTAAGGGTCTCCGTAAATCTCTACCCGGAATTTTAACAAGTCCATAAAGCAAATGGAGAACTAATGTTTGTTTTGGGGATTCACTACGTTGTATAACCACGAGAATGCATTTCCACATTTTCCTCACATACGAATTTAAGATAGGATTTAGATGGGATGCCGAAATTCTTTCTTAATGATATTTACAGGTGAGTTGATTCTAGAGTTGCAAAAATTTTACTTTGAAAATTTTTGTATTTATTTATTATCAATTGAGTAAATAATCTTTTAATTTGAGTACATCAATAGAATTTAAAAAGCGTCGAAATATTAGGACTTCGCAATAAATTTTATGCAGAAATCTTTCTGTCAAATCAGTTTCTTTTGTTTCGAGTTCTTTACACTGGCCAGTAATTGTTTAATCAATTAACCCTAAAACACAAGTCATATAATCCATAGTACGTGCAGCGTTTTCTATAGGAATTTCAAGAGCAAAAACAAAAACCATTTTATTGAGATAAAATCTGTCTGTTGGTACAATCAAGCCATAAACGACAAAAATAATCCCCGTTGGTTCCGTCAGTTGGCCAACATCAATCGGCTGCCAGCTTTACTATCAGTACTAACTCCGTACCCACGACATTAACCGTAAACAACACTCGGAACTCTTTTCTTGTTGATTCTGGCCATAAGAATAAAGTCCATCGTAAATTTAAAAAAGAGACTTCTGGAGAATCGAACAGTAGCACAGAGGATTTGGCTGAAGTGATTGGTTGTGGGTTGGGATTAATTTGCTGGTCCCCTTACCAGGTGTCGGGGTGCTTCTGACGCTGTACCGAACTGACAGCTGACGAGATGAAATAATCGAATTTCTTCCTTTTTTATTCCATCATGGTTTTTTATAAATTATATTTTGCTCTCTCGGATACTGTTGATAAACCGCAATTCATTTTTTCGAAGGAACAAACTGATATTTTAGGTGAATTTTAAATTTAAAGAGAACGATCTATGTTTTTTATGTCTGATTTCCATAAAAGTAATCAAATGGAGTGGAATTTGTCTTTGTTGTTAAGGCTGCACTTTGTTGACATCTGTGAGTGTTAAAATGGTGTCAAGAGTAAGATGTATGAAAATTGGTGTCCTGACAATAACTTCCTATTGAATGGAAAATAACCGGATGCACATTCTTTGGAAAAATATTGCCGATGATTTGAGGGTGTGTCATGACCTGATGGCATATGATTTTTTGTATAGAAAAAAAATGTTTTGGAAGTTGCACGTCACCAACTGGTATTGATAATATTACCACTTCGAGGGAGTCATATCAATAATTAAACAAAAAGCGATATGTCTCTAGACTATGAATCTTCGTCGGAGAAACTCTTTCATGGCAAATATTTATTCACTGCATCCAGATTTTCTATATCGAATGAGACATATTTTTTAGGTTTATTTAATAGTGTTTGCTGATTGAAAACAAATTCTGCACCTATTTATTCAGGTGTAGATGCATCATGCAGCAACGCCTCAGATGTTCTTGACGTCACCGCTACATCAGATGCCAGGAGAATTTTTTTCCCAAGTACAAATGCACCATCTTCGACGTAAGATATTTTAAACAATGATAGAATAAAAGTGCGTTCATATATTATTCTAATCCTTAATATATATTTTTTATCAACTAAAACTCGAAGACTTTCTTTTAATAGTTGTGTATACCGTATTAATAATCATGGTTTAAAATTCAATATGCTTTAAAGATTTACTAAAACAAAGGTTACAATTTCGTCTATGTCAGGTACGACATCTGTTACGACTGGCGGATCACGGGACAGCCAGGGGAGATGATGGAGTTATATCTAGTGAGAACCTATCAATATGACCAGCCGTGTACCGTGGGACGGTCTTGTCTCCTTATTTATGACGGTAATCACCAAGTTCAAGAATTATCTTAACTATTTTACGGTGGTGTTCACTGTAAGAAAATACATAATTATACAATACAAAGTATATATCCAATTTTACCACCTTAATATACCGTGTTATTTATGTAATTTTAATTTTTGTATATTTTACCTTTATGAAGGTTCCCTAAAATAAAATTCGCAAAATGTAAGCTCATTAAAGTTTTATGTAAATTTATGTACTTATATTGCCTCAAATCATCGGCAATATTTTTCCAAAGAATGTGCATCCGGTTATTTTCCATTCAATAGGAAGTTATTGTCAGGACACCAATTTTCATACATCTTTTTCTGTTGAACATACCCAAATGTTCCTAGACTCAGATTATATGCTATTCTTAAGAACAAGTATCGGTGTCTCGAACACTGATACATGTATCTCGAAAACCATGGAAAGACAGTCTGGACACGTGCACGAGTACCATGGGAAGGGGCACTCTCCCTTTGTACAGTTTCGGGGGGGGGGTGTAGATTCGACGGAACAAAATGATCAACACTCAACTCAGAGCAACAACCCGAGAGGGGGATGGGAGGGATGGATTGGCAGATCAAAGGGCAACGACAAATAATGGACTATGGAAAGGATGGTGCAACTAACATTCAATCATCCCATGACTGAGGATAACTCTAGCAGGAAGTCGATGAGATAATTTGGCAACTCAAACACGGCACACAGAACCAACCGGTGAGACACAGGAGGATCCTTGCCAGGATACAACCCACAGAGCCATGACTTTCTCCGTGTTTGAGTTGCCCCAACGGCGACTTAATGGGGGAACTTGGACTTTGAGCTAATCAGGTCCAGCAAACACAAAGGAACGTCAAGAAAAAGAGGCTAAGAATATCATGACCGAAAGAATATGGACTGGTTTTGATCAAGATGTCAGAATGATCCTTCAGTCAACAATGCAAGGTAATGTAGAGAAGGAAATAGAGATATTTAACACTATGATGTATAACATTTGAAAAGAGCCGTTTAGGAAGGATAAAGAACAAATCCCAAATAGGCAGGGGCGAAGGATCAGAGAGTATTGCCATGAACGAAAAGAGCTGAACGGTTAAGGAGAGTGAAGGACTGGGAATATGCAGGAACAGCAGGTCAGAGGCTACGAAGAGGGATCAACTGATTTTTTTTTACTCATAAAGAGACGTCACCATATAGATGTGAAGGGCTTCAAATTTAGACCTTTACTTGTCACTCAATTAAGCAGAGAGGATTATTTATCGTGCCAACGCCTGTCGTGCCACGGGGTCTTCAAACATCTAGTATCTTTTTTATCGACCTGTCAGCGCGGCCGCGATACGAACCCGAAAATGTAGCGAGCACTCTTCCGACTGAGTTACTGTGACGGTTGGGCAGGTTGTAGATTGATTGATTAATTGTATGTTGTTTTACATCCCTCTCGGTAATTTTTAACTCATATGAAGACGCCACCACTTGCCGCTTAAGGACTGAAAAATTTGTCCTATACTCGGCACTCAGGGCCATCACCCTGCACCCAGCACCTACTGCGACACGGGACCTCGGTTTGTACGGTTTTATCCGAAGAACCGGTCTTCACGTCCCACTTTGGGATTCGAACCTGCGACTTCGCGACTCTAGAGCAGACGCTCTAACCACTGCGCCAAGCGGGCGACGTCAGGCAGTTGAAAAAAGATAGAAGAACAGGGAAAGATTTTAGGAGAACCCATTGAAATTTACAAAGGAGCTTCTACGTGAAGAAAGATCAGGAAAACTTTACTGTTCTTAGAATGAAGTTGAGATATATTTACACCAGGTCAATACCCTTATTGGATGAAGATGGGTCCACAAGAATTTATAATGACGTGGTGGTTGGAAAGTTGTTACATGATACTCAGGTGACCTGTAAGGCCCGTGGGCCTCTTGTTTGTTAAGGACTCTGATATATTTGTAAAAATTGGGGGAGGATGGGAGGGGGTTAAACGACTATTTTGATTTTTGGATGGGAGGGGGTTAAACGACTATTTTGATTTTTTAAAAGGAATTCCTGCATGTGATAACAATTGTACAGGTTGGTAAGAGATGTATAGTCATTGTATATGATCACATTTATTTATCCATGCACTTATCTTCTCAAAAAAAAGAAGGAAAATGCACTGAAAAAAAATTAAAATTTACAACTAACGTAGTGCCACGCTGAGCTCTGAATCCGGGAGCCTGTTTATAGAAATTTTACAATTAATGTAGATCGGAGAAAATGCTGAAAAATTTCAAAAGAATACCATCGACGAACAATCTATCTCATATAACTATCATACATTACAGTCAGTGTATATCTAATGAATATTAATAGAGTATACTGTACTATGGGTCTTGTCCAAAGTAACTACGTAGTATATACATGTAATTTAGGATCCTATAAAGTTTGCATTTGTGATATGAACAGTAAGTCAATTCTTTTCCCCTTAAAATTTAAATATTTATTTATTATTCCATTATTTTACAAAATTCTCGGGCTAACAATTTTTCAATTTCTTATTTTACTGGAACAAATTGAAAGATCAATATGGAATCTCAAGTGAAATAGGCTTTATCATGGAAATGCAAATAGTTTAAATGTATTGTCATTAATACCATATAACGGAATGGTTAGACTAGGTTCTTACTTGGAGACAAAGAGATAGTCCTCTGAATATACCCCGGTCTGTAATCTAAAGAATTTGTAATACAGAAATTTAAAAAAGGTCACGGAAGAGTTCAGAGACGATCAAGTACTAACGCCCTATTAAAGACATGTAATGAAATAATCATTTTTATAACACTATCCAGATTAATACTAGCATGGAATGGAATGGGGGATTCAAAGCGAGATCATTAAATCAGTTGCTAAAATAATTAATATGATCAAACAATTATAATAAAAGGAACCATCCCATCTTTGCTAATCGTCAGTGGTGTGATCTATCACAGATACATCACGGAAAACTGTTATGTATCAGGAAAAAATGAATGGCTGAGATCAAAGGAAAACCTCACAAACAATGATACAAATCTACCAATGAGCGGCTTTCTTACAGTCAGATCTAACCTATATGACTGAATTTCTTTAGACATAAACAATGCATTGATGAAAGTTACAAGAGCGTGATGATATTTATAAACAATTTAAAGGGTATGCGGTCAATGAATGAACGTAACCAACGTCCCAAACCCAATCCGGAGTAACAATAAAGAGATCGAAAAAACACCAGTGCTCAAACGTTTAAAGGTCCCAATAACGGCTTTGTTCTGTTGTCATATCCTTGTACACAGAAACACAACATGGTAATTCCATGGTCTTGATATCTCTATCAATCCAAACTTATTTCTCATCAAAATGGAGAAATTGATAACATGGTGCTATGTATTTTGCAGTTTTTTCGACTTTGGTAAGTTAAGATTTTCGTATTAAAAACTATTTTACTCGGATTATCGGATTTTCTGGTTTATCTTTTACTTTAGAATTCCCTGACGTGCAATGTGCACAAAAACATCGATTGATTGTTAATTTGAAGCTTTGACTTTATTTTCATGAAAATTAGATGTCGCTCATTGAATACATTGAAAACAATAAAATTCCATACGATTTTGTTTCATTCAAGTCCTCATTTCAAATTAAACTTGTATCGCCTCAGATGGTTCATGTATTATGCTGTATTTGTTTATTATATCATGATCTAAGGAAACGAATGATGCGTCAATAATGGTTTTGTAAATCTAGAGTTTACGAATGTAAAAACAGATCATAATTTGAACTAAACAATTCCCAAACAATACCATATACTAGAGTAAATGAATTCTATAAAGACTTGCAAATATCGTTCATGTTTCCAGGACAGTCTTCAATACTGTTTACATCAGAATGGGGTTGTGCATTGGATTTTAATAGTTGTTTAAAATCGCTCAGTTTTTGGATACTTCCTATCGTTTCAAACAAGTTTGCTGGTAGTTGATTTATGCAAGCATTTCCCCCTGCTTTCCACTTTAGACAGTTTTATCTACTTATGTACAATTTCTAGTTTGACATGAATAAAGTCATAAGGTTGGAAATTCATCCAATGAATATTGAAAATAAAAATATACATATCATTTAATTTTTATCTCACAGCCCTTAGTCAATGTAGTGCGACTAACTTGGTGACCACTGATACTCTTACTGCCACCCGGACCCTCCAGACCTTCAGTTCTCCAGGATGGAAGGTGTCCTATTACTCGTAAGTAACTCAACTACATAACACCAAAGTCTGATATACTATTACATCTCTAACATATTGTTACCTTATAGAACATTGATTTAATATCACCCAAGTCCTCAAATGAACAGTTACTAAAGTAAGTAACACTCAAATACTGGATACCTTTAGAAATATCGACTAAGTATTTGGATGTTTAACTGACTATAAACGATAAACAACTTCACTGGATAAAAAACGAGATATGACTTCAACCTTTTTCATTGTGAACTTTCCTTATTTTGAGCAATATTCCATTATCACAACATATTATTTAAATGTTTATATAATTGTAATCAGCTAGACAAATACTATATAAAAATTTAGATATTTGAAGCTAACTATATTTTTTTTATCATAAAGTACATAAGATTTGAATTTCAGTGAATAAAGATATTGGAGCTTTTTTCCCGAATTTTGATCAAGATTTATTCATCTGCGCGAGACGTGAAACCCCCAGAAAATGAATCGTTTCATTTGGTTTTGACTATGTTATTCTTGAGTGCATTTAAAGACATGGCTTATTACAAATCACTGGGTAATATTCTATTATGTGGAGATTTCAATGCAAATGTCTCAACAGACCCTGATTTCATTGAAAATGATGATAGCTGACATACAAATTATTAATCTACATAACATGGGCTTTAAATTACATAATCGAGGGAAAGGTTTTTAGATATATCAATTCAATTGAGAATTGAATAGACGTACCTTCGAAGATATAATTGGTAACTCTGCATTATCTACACCAAATAGATGTTGCACAGTTGATCTTGTGATGGTTACAGAAAATATAATACTAAACAAAATACTGTATTTTAGAATATCAGAAGTTTTACCTACAGGCATTTTTAAGAAAACAAGAGCAGAAATGGGATGTCTAGTCTTATTTGTTACACCTTAACTTTTTGACTTTTTTACGCTAAAACATTGTATACAATAACGTCAAAAATAGATATTTTGACGTTATAAAATCATATAAGGTATGATGAGTCTCGTTCTGAAGCTGATCTTACTCGAAGGATATTAAGAAATTAGACCATATTTTAAATAAGACTTATTTTGATTCCACCTCGTCAATCAATTGATATAATGCTACAACAAAATTATTTTAGACTATTGTTATTATAATTATATACAGCAAAAAGTCCCTTAAATATCACAAAATGTCCAACAAAAATAAACTAAGATGACAGTTTTTAAAATACCTCGATTTCCACAGGAATATGGACTGTAAATGGCAGATAAGCGCCGGGAACGGTGAGCGTGTGGTGGTCGACATGCGGGAGTACATCATAGAGGACGGGGAGGGGCCAGAATGTGTCTACGATTCCCTCCAGTTCTTTGACGGTTCGTTTGACTATTTGTCATAAATCATACAAAAAAACCAGTGATCTCTCCATTTTGTATTCCGTATTAAAATTTCATTTGTGTTTGAAATTAAAGATTCTGGTTGTTAACAGGTGCCAGCACCAGCGCCGAGTCCGTGACTGTGTGTGGTACAGCTCGACAGGGCAGGATGTTTGTGTCCACTGGAAAAGACGCACTCATCAGACTCAGAAGTGACTACAGTTTAGAAATGGCCGGGTTCACAATGAGATACTTCATCGGAAAAACGGAAGGTTGCTTAAGATTTGAAGATATGTAAAATAAAAAATCAAATAAATCTTTTGTATGAAGTGTTCAAGTATTTTGAAAAGTATTAGCATTCAAAGACATATTGAACATTTTGTAGATCGAGGTGGTTGTGCTTCTACTGTTGTAACTTTGACACCAACCAGCACCGTCCAGTACCTGACCAACAAACAATGGCCGGACTCCTACGACGAGTAAGGGAACATTTGTTCCTTCTTTTTCATTTCGACATGATAATAAATTATATCTTAAAAAAACCCACCTATATAATATCAGTAAATATCCTTTAGAAAGAAACTAAAACTTGCTGAAATAGACCTAAGAATGACATTTCTCTTTTTTTTTTCAAAAAGACCGTCTACGTGTCAGTGGCTCATCAGATCAACTGCAAAGGTAGAAATACAGATTCTGTTCTCCGATCTGATGAGTGGAGAGGAATGCTTCTCGGACACGCTAGATATATATGATGGTATGTACTTTTTCTCTAAATAGGGAGATCAATGATTTATGCTCATATAATAAATGATAATGACTACAGCTTAATTTGAAAATTAATTAGATCCTAGAAAATCTAAATGAGTATCTTCTCCAAATTTGTATCAGGGTCTAACGCTAACGCATCCCCCCTTACTCAGACCTTCTGTGACAGTAGAGACATATTCCCCAGCAGGAACACTTTGACATTTTTATCCAGTGGAGCAGATGCCTTTGTTAAATTCAATTCCATTGCGAGCGGCTGGAGAAGACATGGATTTGTCCTGAGCTATAGACAAGAAGGATCTGGTAAGATGACAATTCTTTCTGTTAAAAAGACTTAGATTAATAGATTATGACCAAATATAAAATTATTTGCAACTGGTTTTATAATTTTAAACGAATAAAAAATAACTGGAAGCTATATAAAATGAACATTAAATAAGAAGATTCAAATTAAAAAGAGTTTGTGTATATGATTCCGACAATCACTAAATAAATAATATCGACATTTCTAGCTGCTACCACCACCCTAGCCCCATCAACAACCACCACACAACCACCTAATGACGTGTGTAGTAGTGGCACCATTCAGCTAACAGCCACCAATGACACACAGTTTATACAGTCACCAAGCTACCCTATCTTCTACTCACCGTAAGTAGAGAAATTTTCTTAGCGAAGGAAAAAAAAGCCATATTTTTCTGTAGACTTAAAATATTTACTATTACCTTAACCATAACTTTGAGTCAGTGAATGATTTCCCCCCACAGGAACCTGGTGTGCTCTTGGTTGATCCAGGGACCAGAAGGAAGTGTTATTCAGCTGAAGGTTATAGATTCCTACCTGGAGGACAGCGAGGAGTGTATAGGGGACTCTGTTAAGATTCATGATGGTGACAACTTTATATTATAGAGTTCATATTTAGATATATATAGATTGTGATAGCTTATTTATTGTTTGTCTGTACTCTGCATGTATTGATTTAATGAAGCATAGATATATCTGGACAACTTAAGTTAGGGAATGCCTATGCTTTAGTTGTAATTTGGAATTATGAACACAGGTGGGAGTGGTGAAGCGGCTGTAATTGCTACCTACTGCGGGGAGATCTCAAGCAGTGTCAACTCCACCAGCAACAAGCTGTATATCATCTTCCGGTCGGACGGATCCGTCGGCCAGAGAGGGTTCCATCTGGAGTATACAGCTCTAACAAACTACTGTAAGTAAACTTAGTTATTCAAATCGATGACATTGTTGCATAGAAATAATAAAGTTGTTTTTGCACTCAATATGAAACTAAATATAGAAACATTTTGCAGCCGCTCCATCTTGTATCCCACCTGCAGGAGTAACCAATCTTGTTGCCAATTCTACAGCTCAGTATTTTGAATCCCCTAATTACCCTAACAACTATGACAAGTAAGTATGGAGGCCTATTTAAGGGAATATTACACAATGTTTCTTCTCATCAACACAATGTTTAAATGTTTGAATGGTTGAATTTTCAGCTCAACAACAGTTTACTGGCTGATCCACAATCCTACAGACAGTGGTTATATTAAGCTTGAAGTAGAAGATTCTAGAATAGAGGCTAATCCTTCCTGTTCATATGACAAAGTTACAGTATACAGAGGTAACATTTTGTGAAAGATCTTTATTGCTAATTACATTTCAAAAGATGTATCATTGATAACCGTATCAGAAATGACAAATAGTTAAGAGTTAATCACTCATCAGTGTAGCAAAATTAGAATATCATACAAACTTCACTCCTGCACCACTTCTTAGTTGTGTTCTTTGTGCCTTGTTCCCACCAGGTCCCTGCACCACCTACCCCGTTCTGGATTCCTTCTGTGGGGTGGAGAGGCCCACCATCACCCAGTACACTGGTTCCTATGTTCTGGTGTCGTTCGTTACGGACGCCACCGCGGAGTTCAAGGGATTCAGAATCAAGTACTACGTCACCACAGGTAAGATTACCTATCTAGTGGTAAAAATAAAAATTATATCCATCATTAGAAAAAAAACAATGCTTCTGTCATATGATTTTGTTGTTTGTCTTACATTGCAGAGAGAGAAAAAGAGAGCACTTTTTGGCAAGATGTTGCGCTGATAGCTGGGGTAACTGTTGCGGCTATTGTTGCTGTCGGATTAATAGTAGGATTAGCAGTAGCAGCAAAGAAAGGAAAACTTCCTGGGATGAAATCAGGTAAACCTAAAAAGCGCCGTCTGTCGGTGTCTAGCGTTAGCAGCAGTAGTAGTAGTGATAGTGATAGTGACAACGAAGCAAGGAAAAAGCGGCGCCCAAAAACTGCGCTCAGATCCAAAACGAAAGTGAAACTACCACCTGTTCAGTCATCCAATGTGGAAAAACTACCAACATTACCCATATCAAAACAAGGCAAACTGCCACCTATTGCAAAGATTTCTACGTGATTCTGTGAATATACTGCATGTGTTGTGTGATATCCTGAATGCTGAAAATTGACAGTGTCTTGGGATGCACTTTTTTGATTGTTAAATGAATTTGTATGTCAAAGATTTATTTTTATTTATCATGTCTCTACAGTTACTTATATTTTTAAATATAATGTAGTATGTCTATACTAGTATTGTAGTGAGTCTAAAAAGTATGTCGACTTTATACATTGATATAAATTCTTCATTTTTCTTTTGTTAGATAAATTGCGTTTCAGTATTTATATTTGAGCTGTTGCTTGAAACAAAACTTTCTTATATGATATATATGTTCTAATATGTTATGCCCATGCCAAGCTTTAGATATTTGAGACCTAAGATTAAAAGTCAATATTTGCGACTATTACCTCCTCATACATTAAGAGATATTCAAACGTTTCTTAGATTTTTAAAACCTAAAATTAATTTTGTAGAACTCTTAAACTTCAATTCAGTTTGCTATACGTGTACATACATGTAATTTAACCCGACTATGAATATGTACATTTACGATGTATTTCAAGTATTTTAGTCACTTCCCAGCAATGTAAATAAAATCTATCACATTGTATTTTAAACACAATCAACCTTTTAAAAGCTTTATTCGGTTGAACGAGAAATGTATGTAAAAGTTTATTGGATTTTATATTTTACAGTTTTATTTTTGTGAAATTGTTTTAATAAATTTTTCATTTAAAACATTGTTCTTTTCTTGACTTGAGATTCAGTCGTAATAAGGTTGTATATTTGATCTTGCCTTGACAAGATAACTTGTACCTTTGTTAAGAATCATGGTAAGCTTGAGCTATTTGACCTTTCACCATTATAAAGTCATAAATCAAATGACTACTCTTATCCTTGTTCTTTCCTGTTATTTGCCAAGTAAATTCATAAGCTTGAAATGAAGATTAAACCTTCAGATGCACCCCCTAATGTACTTTTTGATCGGACACATATTTTGAGTTTCTCATATCGAAACAATGTCCTGCCATACATTCTATAATATCGAAGGGTATCCATCTTTTATCCACAACTTCTCCTATACCACTGAATAAAATTTAATCATACATTCACAGATTCTATGTAACATAATCCCATTATGACCTCCTATTTTACTTTTTGATCTGACTATTATTTTGAGATTCCCAGAGAAAAACATGCACTTTACCATTGTAATTGTACGGGAGGCGGTGGTGTCATTTAGTTAGCTCAGTGCTAACAGTGTATAGTTTACACACTGAATTGTCGACGGATTTTCCCGTCATTTCCCAATCAACCAATGATGACAAGGAACACACGGCGGTTGTGACAGGTCGGCAGGGAATGCTCATTCCTCCATGGTAACTGATCCCACCTCTGATGTTTTCGAGGTCTGTGTTTGCTCTGTTCCCATTTTGTATTGTTTTATGAACTTTCGAGCTTAAATACTGTTCGTTATCTCCATATATTTAATTGTATTTGCGGATAAGGTCGATTTTGTATCCAATACAGAACGTACGAAAGGATGAATTTAACCGAGACTGCTGATATTCTTGTTTCATTAACTTGTTTGCCAATAATTTACAACGTTTTAGAAATTGTACATACGCAGAGCACGCTATCGGGTATCGAATAAAGATATGTAAAGTTAGCTACTAATAACTGGCTACGACAAGTGGGTAAAGTTGGCAACTAGTAACTGGCTACTAGAAAATGACTTGAACCTTCTAGTACCTTTTGTGTAAAATTATGCAATTTTGGGATACAAATGTTGATATTCTTGAAGTAGCTGGATTTTAACATCGCAGATATCCACTGATATTGCTGATAAAAACAATCTTTTAGCTTTTCCACACGATCTGGCAATGAAATTACCAAGATATCGTTAGAAATAAACTCAGCTACTAGTATCTTTTGTTTAAAATCGTGCAATTTTGGGTTATAATGTTGATATTATTGAAGTAGCCGGATTTTTACTTAGATGACATCTTGGTATCTTCAGTGCCAGATCATGCAGAAAAGCTAAAAGATTGTTTTTATTAGCAATATCAGTGGATATCAGCGATGTTAAAATCCAGCTACTTCAATAATCAACAGTTGTATCCCAAAATTGCACAATTTTACACAAAAGGTAAGTTTATTACTAACGATATCATGGTAACTGCATAATTTTACACAAAAGGCACTAGTAGCTGAGTTTATTTCCAACGATTTCTTGGTAACTTCAGTGCAAGATCATGCGGAAAAGCTAAAAGATTGTTTTTATTAGCAATATCAGTGGATATCAGCGATGTTAAAATCCAGCTACTTCAATAATATTAATATTTGTATCCGAAAATTGCACAATTTAACACAAAAGGTAGCCAGTTACTAGTAGTCAACTTTACTCACTTCTTGTAGCCAGCTACTAGTTGCCAACTTTACCCACTTGTAGCCAGCTACTAGTGGCCAGTTACAAGTAGCTAACTTTACATATCTATCGAATAATTTGTGAGATATAAACCCCGTATGCAGGTGATGAAGTTACTAATATATTGCCACATAAGTAAGGGAAGTTGGTGTTGATCATAAAGCTTGGTTGTTAGATTACCATTAAAGTTTTTTTTGGTAGTAAAATATCCAAATATGAAACAGAGTAAAGAGGAACCTCTGCCTGTTTTTAAAATATCAGCCTCTAAATAAATGTGTGTAGAATTAGAATTTTCTGGTTTATAAACTAAGTCTGTAGAATACAAATGACAAGGTATGAAAATTTACGTATCTCATCCTAGATTCTCATCCCAGAATAAAAAGCAGCTACATATTTGATGTACTTTTTTAACATGAAGAATGGTAGTATAAATGGTTGACAAGTGGTATCTATTAATGCTATTGATTCCTTTGAAAGGTTTTAATAAAAATTTCCACAATTTTTGTAAATTTCTATGAGTTTTTGAATACCCCAAATTGATTCACACCACGTCTTGATTCTCTTTGACGATCTTTATTAATGAAACATATGGAGATAACGAACAGTATTCAAGATCAAAAGTCCATTAAACGATACAAAATAAGAGCAGAGCAAACAGGGGCCTCCAAAACATCAGAGGTGGGATCAGGTGCCATGGAGGAGTAAGCATCTCCTGCTGACCGGTCACACCCGCTGTGTACTCTTGTCTAAGGATATAGTGAATGCATCATATTACCGGGTATCTTATCTTAATATAGAAAAATGAAAATTATATAAAGCTATATATATATCCGTTGCATACTGTAGACGTCTTTAATTTCACGTGTCTAAAATTTCACGGTTTGTTAGAAAGTTACCTTTCACGGTGGTTTTAATTTCACGGAGAATCGTTTGTAAATATTCAGGTACTATGACTGTTTCTAGGTAGAAATGACGTGAAATAATAATCACGATGGTTTAAAGTTCGCGGAAAATTCTTAAATCGTGAACATAGTGAAATTAAAAACACCGTAATGTTTTCCACTTCTACAGTATATGAATGGATTCGTTATATTGTTGATTATATTTTGTAAACTAACAAGACTCCAGCTCTTGCAGAATCTGAAAACTGCTCCCAGAAGTTTAGATTTCTTGCTTCCATCAAAATAATTATAAGCTCTGGGATGTAACAGATTAAAAAAATGATGGTAATGAGCATGAACATGAGGGTGAATTTGTACACTATTCTCCGATTGTCTTTTATTTCCGTTGCCTTACACTTGAATTACACCGAAATCAAAAATTACATTTGAATTTTCCAAAAGACTGGTAATTATATATAAAGAAAAAACCACATTGTTCGGAATTAATTGTTTTGCCTGCAAGTTATTCCAGATGACTAATTTCTCAGATATAGTCATATTGTTATCCGTTTCTACATAGAGGTCTTATTATTTGGCTCTTATATAAACTTCTTGGTTAAAAGCGGTTTAAAAAATAAGTTGTACTTATTATGAAGAAGAAATGCTTAGTCCTAAAAAAAGATAATAAAATATCACCATGCTTAATTTTGGGATGATACTAATAAGGATTTTTAAGAACATTTTATTAACATTCATATTCTTTCTTAAACAAACAACTCATGTTACACCTATTGCCATTTAAAAGCAGATATTTTTATATAATTTCTTCCTTGTTCTCCCCTCTTAAAAAAATATATCTTAGCTTTTTCTTCCGTTCATTCCTAATTTGATTTGATTGATTTGATTTTATTTTTAAAAAACTAGTTTTTTTTTCCTGTTTTCTTAAATTTTTTTTATGTTATGGTGTTATCTATGATACTGTGTAAGGAAGGTTCTTTTTTCACTAAAGCATTTAAGGAAACTAAACAAAATAATAAAATGTATGTATATTTAAATGTCAAAAATTAGAAGATGTTTTTGTTTAAATTAATAAAAAAAATCTCAATACATGTAATCACAATTCACGCTGACTTTAAATAACACAGAGATATTCATTAGACTAGGTTACTTGTATATCGTTTCATTCTAAGAAGGAAGACAGAAGACATTCTGTAAAGTTGATGTGAAACTTAAGAACAATTTCTTGAACTCTGCAGTAAACTTTGCGTCAAGAAAAGCATATACAAAGGGATTTACAATACTATTTACAATATAGATGCTATACAGAAATAGAACTCCAGCACGCTTTTCAGCCGATGTAAAGTCCCAGAAATGAGTGTCTAAGCTTTCAAGTAACATCAGAATTGTTTTTGTGATGTAACACACAACAAAAACAATAGTGATCAGCATAAACATTAATGTGAATGTATGTCCAAAGTTGCGTTTTCTTTTTGGTTTTCCTTGTTGTTTTGTTTTGGCAGGAAGGTTACGTTTTGCTGCAATACTTTTGCTCTCTTTGGAACACTCAGGCAAAGCAATATTTTCCACATCCTCGAGTTCATTCATATCTTCTGATTTTATATTTGTATTTGAGAGATCCCTGCTAGAATCTTCCGATCTTTCGATGCCCTCCGATTTAGAAATAGTTACTCCCACCTGTTTAATATGTGTAACAATTTTATATGCAATTTTACCATACATCACCAACATGGATATCATAATTGATACGATAGAAAGGAGAAGAGTTGCTCCAAAAATAACTCCACCACCATTTTTGCTTTTGACAAGTTTACACCTGAATCCTGTCAGTTGAATGTCTTCTCTTAATTTTGAAATTCTAAATTCCGATATTCTGAAATAAAAAGTAGACCATACGCCGAGGGATACACTAGCAGTTATGACGATTACCAGTGTTAATCTTTGAACTTTGATTGACATGTCTACTTGCTTACAGATCTTTAGGTATCTCTGCACAGATATTATAAAAAGGAGAGAAACAGAAGTACTCTGTGTAATTACAATGAAAAAGTTTCCAACAATGCAAAGCAGTTTATTTTCAAAGTTGATCTGCATAAAATTCCAAACAATGCCAAATGATGAACAGATAATGGATGTGAACAAATCAGCCAGAGCCAGTATTGGAATAAAATATCTCTCCTGGTTTTGAAGATTTGAGCTCAAGCAGTAAGTAAGAAAAACAGCACCGTTTCCGAAGAGACCAACAAAAATATACAAGGAGAGTATAACATTATTCGGAGTTAGTCGAAGGGCCAACTTTTCGTTCCATCGGTCAAGATCCCTCGTATCACTTATTACTTCTGTCACATTCATACTGACGGTAGTGTTCATCGAAGAATCCATCTGTTTTGTACTAATTGGTTAACTATGTGACCCTAAATAAAATTAAAATTAATCTAAGTTGTTAAAATCCTTGGTACACTCAGAAGGATTTACTAAAATAAAGACTTCCTCGTATAAATTGATACATTATATAATATGATATGATATATTAATTGATATTAGGCCATGCAAAAATAATGACTTGGTTCTCAGGCCTTTTTTCAAGAAATATGATGAGGGAGGGATGCATTTTTTTTTTCTTTTTTATTGCCCCCAAAACATGATGAGGCAGCTTTTTACATTGTACAAAACCTCAAAAAATGATGAGGGAGGTGATTTGGTGTTTATATTTTATTGATTTAGCAATAGAAAGGGTCAATGAGGCACCCTTGGAAGAGATGAGGGAGGGCCTGAGAACCAAGAAATTAATTTTTTTTTGCCTTATTGATATTTTTTACATCAATTCTTCCCTGTTTTCCATATAGTTTTTATCTTCACTTTTTTTTCTTCTGTCCATTCCTAGTTTGATTTCATTCCTTCGAATTCCATTCAAAAGTAGTTTTTTTTCTTCCTGTTTCCTTTATATTAAAAGTGTTATTTTAAGTAATTATCCCCTCACACTAGAGTTCTAGTGGATACATTAACGTGCTTGCGTGTGTATGAATGAATTAGTTTAATCTTTTTCTCCTCCCTGCGAGGGGATACTCCGTTTTGCGATGCACTTACTTGTTTTATTAGTTCCATTTTGTTTAATTCCGGTTGTAAGTAGTCATTTGTTTAAAAGAAAAATGCTTCATAACCTGAGTTGTTTATGTTACAATATGCCTTGCGTCCTTTTTTCCCCAATCCACTTGGTGATACATTTAAATTCAGTTCAATTGAAAGTCTTTAAAGGGAGATGTTGATTTCGTGAGTTCCAGTTTCGCCTCAGATAAAAAAAATCCCTTGTTACGGCAGGTGTTGGCACTATAAAAATCCCTCACTGATCAATGGCCCTGAGTGTCAAGTAAAGATTAAAGTTTGAAGCCCTCCATATATATTATGACATATCTATATGACTGAAAAATTATCTAATTTGACGTCAAGCAACATAAATTCAGTCAATCAATCATCCATGACTAAGTCTAAGAAAAAACGGGTCCGAACTTTTAAATAACAGAATTGTTTTTTTGAGGTAACGAATGCTCAAACATTAATAATATCAATAGTACATTTTCTTTCACACATGTATGTTTTAATTTTCTCATTAAATTGGCAATTTAAAGTTCCTCTCAGATCCCAGCTATATCTAGACAGTTTTCAATGATAGCATTGAAGAAAAAATGGTAGTGGTAATCTGACAAGCAAACTTTATGATTTTGTTCAGTTTTCTTGGTGTTCTTCATATACAGCAGAAAATGTCAAACCAAATCAAAACTTTATATGATATGGTTATTCGAGTTTGAATTTTGATCGTGATCTCTTTTTTTTCTCAAAGAATATTCTTTTTAATTGGCGCTTTCAGCTTCTATTGCAGACTTTACTTATGTTAAAATTAAATTAAAGCATTTCGGATACCGTTATCATTATATTTTGATCTCACAATTTAAGAATAGGGAAATTGAAGATTTAAGTATATTATCGATTCTCAAGAATTCATTTGATTTAAAAATCTTTTAAGAATTTAAGAAGGAACATATGATGTTTGTTTTATACGCTTTAAAATGTTGACTGTTTCAAAGCAGTAAACCTTTAATTTTATATAGAACATATATTTTGACGAAATATGAGAAAAATATAAGGCATAATTGTTGAAGAAAAAAAAATTACAAAATTAATTTTGATAGTTTTATTAAAATGGTTAAAACAATTTTGAATCATCTAGGCTTTAAAAATTGTCCAGAAATGGATATGTAAAGAAAATCACTCTGGCGAGCTTGGCTTTAGCTAGAGTAGTTTACCATTGACTGTGGATATGGTTTTTGAGTTGATGTAAAGTTAATTCATTTCTTAAATGTTTATCAATGTCCAATTATTATAAATGAAATATCTAAAAGTTTCCCCATCACATCAACTCATTTACCATCAGTAAACATTACTATTAATCAAAATCTTATCATTATTACAAACAATATATTATAAATATTTGATTTTCAGTTGGTCTTTTACTTTTTCACCAAATATCCAAGCAGATATGTAAGACTATGTGCTGTCTTTAATTTCAAATTCAATAGAATACACCAAATCAACGTGGGAATATGCATGTAATACTGTTAATTGATAAAACCTAGTCAACATATCTAAACGTCAAACAAAAAGCAGAAGCAAAAGAATTCTTTTTCCTTCAGGAAATTTTATATAAATTCTGCTTCATTTTAGTATAAAAACAGAGATGCTTAATTCGGAATTAGTTTTTATGGAAATTCCAATCGAATACTGAAAGACTTAGTTTCCCGGAATATATGGAGATAACAAACTGTACAGTATACAAACTCAAAAGTTAGTCTGTCCGTCTGTCCGCTTTGGGGTACCCATCTCCTATCTGCAACTCACCTTATACCACTGAACAAATTTAAATGACAAAGTAAAAAATTGACGATTCTCATTTTAGAAGAAAAAGAAGGTATATTTGATGTCAAAGAGCCTGGACGTACTTTATTTTAACATAAAGGATATGGAGATAACAAACAGTATTCAATCTCAAAGTCCATAAAACAATACAAAATAGGACCAGAGCAAACAAGACCTCCAAAACATGTGTGTTTGGATCAGGTGCCATGGAGGAGTGAACATCCCCTGCCGACAGGTCACACACGACGTGTGCTCCTTGTCATGATCGGGAAATAACGGAAAAATCTGTCTTCAATTCAGTGCATAGACTAACAATTGATATGAAAAAGTCAGTCAGCATTTGACTCAATGATAAATTGCTGCCAAGGTCATTGTATCGACCACAGAACATACGAAATGATGACTTTAACGAGACTGTTGATATTCTTGTTTCATCAACTTGCTTGTCAGTAATTTACTTTGTTTTAGAAATTGTTCATACGTAGAGCATGCTCTTGCGTATCGAATCAACTGAGATATATACACTCCGTATGCAGCTGATGAAGGTATATTGCAGTATAAGTAAGGGAAGTTGACGATAGAAAAGTTAAAGTCGTCACGTTTATCATATAACTTGGTTGTTAGGTTACCATTAATGTCTTTTTCAAGTAAAATATTCAAGTATGAAATAGATGTGTCAGACTCTGTGGTATCTTTTATCTCAAGCTCTCCTGAATATATCGTATCGACGTAGGAATGGAAACCACCATTGTTAATTGACAATACGTCGTCAATATATCTGAAGGTCGAGTTGAAGGCCACAGCAAGTGTTTTCTTCTTTTCACGCATAAGATTTTGCATAAATTCTGCTTCATAGGAATGCAAAAATAGGTCAGCTAATAAAGGAGTGCAATAGTTCCCATGGGAATTCCAATAGATTGTTGGAAGACCTGGTGTCTAAAAACCACATAGA
Source organism: Saccostrea glomerata (assembly GCA_003671525.1). NCBI lineage: Eukaryota > Metazoa > Mollusca > Bivalvia > Ostreida > Ostreidae > Saccostrea > Saccostrea glomerata. The sequence goes on along the minus strand of PRKT01000154.1, from coordinate 366,235 downwards.
TATTGTCAATCAGAAACTCAAGCATCTTCTTGATGTCAACTTCAGACTACTTGTATGTGCAATCAGAATCTTTTTTAACAAAACAATTTTTTGGAAATGACCAATGACCAGGTAAGTAAATATACGAGTTCCATTTTTATTGAAAAAGCAGCTGTCAATGATATAAAAAATCCTCGATTTTAATTTATCGTGGGGAATGGTTATGTATAAAGTTGAAAAGTCGTAAGTATTTAAGCTGTTGATTTTGGTAAAATCTTGTAATTTCAAATTGTCCAAAAGTTCTTTTGAATTTTTTAGTATTCACATCTGATTCACACCACTTCTGGAATATATGGCTGCACAGTACTCTTGAAGTTTTTCCTTTAGTACTTTCAATATCTTAGTGAGGAGTAACGAAAGAGGCTTGGTTGACGTTTACTTAAACCTGCAATGTATCTTTGTTTGTAAGGATTTTTATGAAGTGTCGGAATCCAATCTATATGTGTGTAGTTCAATTTCATTTTGGCTCTGTGGAATATTAAAATTATTCAAAACTTACATATGATTTTGAAGAATTTCTTCCTTAGAAAAGGAACTTCAAGTATTATCGTCGGAAACCCACGGGTGATCTCGTCTTTACTTATCACCTGTGGGCAAACTCGCCTTAAAATCGTCGTATTTAATTAAATACATGTATGCATGGGTCATTTGATTGGCCGCTTCACAGAGTCGCGATGCCAAACAACGAATTACAGTTCACGTTACGTATGCATGTTCGGCATTGCCAAAACATGAAAAACATTCCGTAAGTTAACACAGCTAATAAGTCCACTCACCGGTGCATTTTGCAGTTAGAAAGAGGTACTCCTATATAATATCTGACGGATATTAATGTCAGTGACATGTACGAATTGACTTTCATTGTTTTAAATCAAACTTCCTAGTGTTAACGAGCGTCAAAATATTTACCATAAATAGCAAAGTTTTAAACGTATTTTCAAAAATGAAGAGTTCCAACTTTATGATTGATTGACTAAAAACAACAAATTAGCATATTTTACGGTGATCACCCGTGGGTTACCGACGATGGGGAAGTATAAGTAGGATTACCACTTGTAGAATTAAATCTAAGTTCTTCTAGAATACAATTTATATAATGGGCTTTACAAATGAAGACAATGTTGTTATTTGCTTTGTCGGCAGGGACCAGTACATAATGATCATGTAATCTATCTAATTCTTTTTTCGCTTCTGGTTTATTGAACACAGAAGGATAGATGATTTTCATTTCCCCCCTCAATCTTCTAATACACGACTTTAACATAGATCTAATACAATTTATCCATTCTGACAAGGTGTCACCGTCTTCTTTTTCATATCTGGCCCATCGTCTAGCGTAATTTTTAACAGAATCTATAATATTTATGAAATTCCGACGCCAGTTGAAGGATCGGTGTTCCCTATATTTAGGACCTTTTAAAATAAGTGATCTAATGTCCTCATTATTAACATAATTAAGGGAAGTTGACAACAGAAAAGTTAAAGTCATCACATCATATAGCTTGGTTGTTAGATTACCATTAACGTCTTTTTCAAGTAAAATATCCAAGTATGAAACAGATGTGTCAGACTCTGTGGTATCTTTTATCTCAAGCTCACCAGGCTATATCGTATCAAAATAGGAATGGACATTACCACTGTTAATTGACAATAGGTCATCGATATATCTAAATGTTGAGTTGAAGGCCACAGCAAGTGTTTTCTTCTTTTTACGCATAAGATTTTGCATAAATTCTGCTTCATATGAATACAAAATAGGTCTGCTATTAACGAAGCGCAATTGGTACCCATAGGACTTCCAATAAACTGTTGGAAGACCTGGTCTTAAAAACCCCATATGTTTTGTCAATCAGAAATTCAAGCATCTTTTTGGTGTCAACTTCAGAGTATTTGTGTATTCAATCAGAATGTGTTTAAACAAAATAATTTTGCGAATGATTAATGACAAGGTAAGCAAATTTAAGAGTTTCATTATTAATGAAAATGTTCTCAATGATATCAAAAAGCCTGGACTTTATTGTTGGGATGGTTGTGTATAAAGTTGAAAAATTGTAAGATTTTAAGCTGTTTATATTGGTAAAATCCTGTGATTCTAAAATTTCCAAAAGTTCTTTGGAATTTTGGAGTATCCACATCTGATTCGCACCATTTCTTGAATATATTGTGGCACAGTACCCTTGAAGAATGGTTGTATAAAGGGTCGAAAAGTGATACATGTACCTTTTAATACTATTGATTCTGGTAAAAGGTGGTAATTCAAAATTTTTTACAATTTATGGAGTTTTTAAATACCCAAATTTGATTAACACCACGTCTTGATTCATTGTATATGGTATTCTGACACTCGTCCTTTAATACTGCCGTTTCGTGAGAAGTTAAGTAAGGCATGATAGAACATTTACAAGAAACCGCTGTGAATCTCTGAAGATTTTTATTAAATCACATATCTTATCTAAAGAAGAAAAATAAATATTATATCAGAGAGATTCATTTTCTGATTTGATAAGATTTTGTGTTCATTAGAAACATTAAATTTGCTATTTAAAGTAATGTGATTGAAAATTTAACAGTTTGAAGCTGACTGATTTGTACTAACAAAGACTGAAGAAAATAATCAAAACTTAGATGTAAAAAAAAAGAAAAAAAGAAAAAAAAATTTTTATACGATAACTAAAAATTCTGTTGTCTTATGAACACTTTTACAGTCTATTTCCTTGAATTTATTTCTGGACATCATCGGTCAATTTTTGGCGGCATGTGATATGAGATGTATCGTCAATGTTATCTCTCGCTGATGGTATATGTGACATGTCATTTTCTTAAATCAAGATCAAAGGTCAAGGTCTCTTAAAATTCCAGATAAACTTGTTAAAGACAGACAGGTTGATATCCTTGATAAACCATGCATCTGTTTGACCCTTTTTTTGGCATAATCACAACGGGACTACAGTGTACCATATTTGTCAAACTTCCTTCAAAGTCAAGTGATAAGATCAAAGTGCACTTATGTTTAACTTGTACAGAATACTAGTAATGCAGTGCATATACATTAACTTGAATAAAAACAGTCTGATCTTTTATTACGAGACAATTTAACAGTTTTGTTATTGATTCCAAAATAACATGTACAATGGCAATTTGACCAAGATGTAAGAGAGAGATTGAGAGTTAAAAAGGGTGGGGAAAACTATCCAGTATGCCACAATGCATCATAGACATTGTCCATTCTTTGTACAATGTCTTCATTGGCAAAATTTAACTTTTGGGAACTAATTAAACGGTTAAGAAAATATTTGCAGAAAGTATTTTATTCTCGGTGTTTAAATTTTTTGTTACAGGATGACTAACACGGTAGAAGCAGATAATCGCACTTTCTCTTCTTTAAATTGTAAAATACTTATTGAATGTTTATTTCCTATCCTAAGACAGCTGTGCATGTCTCTGTTACGTACAAGCAACGACTCATTGGATTCAAACACATTTGTTTAATTCATATGAGGTAAGATAATTCATAAACCAAAATGAAATTTTGGGGGAATTTTTGGTCTCTATGCTATACACTAGAAAATTTGTTTTAGGTTCCCTTCGAAAATACAGTCTAATAACATTTATTGAATAGATAACTTGAAATATTCAATTATTAAAATAAAATGCGATCTTTTTATCCTTTTTTTTTTTTAATTCATTACTGATTTTAAAAGTATTTTGATTTTAGAAGATACAATTTCACGGTCATTTTTCTGTTTAAGAGTGAATTGTTATTACCGGTATTTCTGTATTGTATCACTTTTTAGGTCACCTGAGTTACTCGGGTGACTTATTGCTATCCGTTTTCGTCCGTCGTCGTGCGTTGTGTGTTGTGCGTCGTGCGTCGTGTGTTAACATTTGATCATGTTCAGTTTCTTCTCTGAAAAGGCTGCACGAATTTCAACCAATTTTGGCACAAAGCATCTATGGGTGAAGGGGAACACAAATTGTGAATTTCATGGACCCTGCCCCCCTGGGGCCTGAGGGGTGGGGCCAAAATCACTAAAATTAGTGCAATCTTTAAAAATCTTCTTCTTTACTCGTGGATATCAAGCAGTCAAACTGTTGGCATAATTGAAATAAGCATTAAGTCCTCTACCAAAATTGTGAAATTCATGGCCCCAGGGTCAGGGGTTCTAGTGCTAGGGTGGGGCTATATAGATTATATAGTGAAAATGCATTATCTCTTTGAAAATCTTCTTCTCTGCTGCCGAGCATTGAATAAATTAGCCATATTACATATTTATGTTGAATAAGACTGTCTCTTCCAAAATTGTGAATTTCATAGCCACTGGATCAGGTGTTCTGGTGTTAGGGCGGGGCTCTATTGATTATGTAGTGAAAATGCATTATTTCTTTGAAAATCTTCATCTCTTCTCCTTGGTGTTAAAGAAACAAACTAAGTACATGGTTATGGCCCCTGGGTCAGGGGTTCTGGTGTTAGGGTGGGGCTCTATTGATTATATAGTGAAAATGCATTAATTCTTTTAAAAATCTTCTTCTCTGCTCCTGGGAAAAAAAATAAACTAACCAAATACATGATGATGTTGATTAAGGCTGCCTCTTTCAACTTTGTGAATTTCATGGCCCCAGGGTCAGGATATCTGGTGTTAGGGCGGGGCTCTATTGGTTATATAGTGAAAATGCATTAATTTTTTTAAAATTCTTTTCCTCTGCTCCTATGTATTAAACCATTGAACTATGTACATAGTTATGATGAAGAAGGATGCTTCTTCCCAATTTGTGAATTTCATGGCCCCTGGGTCAGGGGTTCTGGTGTTAGGACAGGGCTCTAATGATTATATTGTGAAAATGCATTAATTATTTTGAAATTCTTTACCTGGGTTTTAAATCAATTATCTAGGTACATATTTATGATGAAGAAAGGTGCCTCTTCCAAAATGATTCATTTCAGGACCCTTGGGCTAGGGGGTACTCGGGGGGGGGGGGGGGGGGTACATAGTCTAAAAATAAAGTTATGCTTTGAAATCTGCTCATTGGATTTAATCAACCATTTCTGATGAAATAGAATTTAAAACTTATGATAAAATTTCCAAAATTTTGAAATGTAGGGCCCCAGGGTCAGTGGTTCCTGTGGGTTTGGGTGCACCACTGGTGATTATGAAATGGAAATGCATTTTCTCTTCGTTACTCTGATCTATCTCTGAATAGAAAGGGTCAATGAGGCACCCTTGGAAGAGATGAGGGAGGGCCTGAGAACCAAGAAATTAATTTTTTTTTGCCTTATTGATATTTTTTACATCAATTCTTCCCTGTTTTCCATATAGTTTTTATCTTCACTTTTTTTTCTTCTGTCCATTCCTAGTTTGATTTCATTCCTTCGAATTCCATTCAAAAGTAGTTTTTTTTCTTCCTGTTTCCTTTATATTAAAAGTGTTATTTTAAGTAATTATCCCCTCACACTAGAGTTCTAGTGGATACATTAACGTGCTTGCGTGTGTATGAATGAATTAGTTTAATCTTTTTCTCCTCCCTGCGAGGGGATACTCCGTTTTGCGATGCACTTACTTGTTTTATTAGTTCCATTTTGTTTAATTCCGGTTGTAAGAAGTCATTTGTTTAAAAGAAAAATGCTTCATAACCTGAGTTGTTTATGTTACAATATGCCTTGCGTCCTTTTTTCCCCAATCCACTTGGTGATACATTTAAATTCAGTTCAATTGAAAGTCTTTAAAGGGAGATGTTGATTTCGTGAGTTCCAGTTTCGCCTCAGATAAAAAAAATCCCTTGTTACGGCAGGTGTTGGCACTATAAAAATCCCTCACTGATCAATGGCCCTGAGTGTCAAGTAAAGATTAAAGTTTGAAGCCCTCCATATATATTATGACATATCTATATGACTGAAAAATTATCTAATTTGACGTCAAGCAACATAAATTCAGTCAATCAATCATCCATGATTAAGTCTAAGAAAAAACGGGTCCGAACTTTTAAATAACAGAATTGTTTTTTTGAGGTAACGAATGCTCAAACATTAATAATATCAATAGTACATTTTCTTTCACACATGTATGTTTTAATTTTCTCATTAAATTGGCAATTTAAAGTTCCTCTCAGATCCCAGCTATATCTAGACAGTTTTCAATGATAGCATTGAAGAAAAAATGGTAGTGGTAATCTGACAAGCAAACTTTATGATTTTGTTCAGTTTTCTTGGTGTTCTTCATATACAGCAGAAAATGTCAAACCAAATCAAAACTTTATATGATATGGTTATTCGAGTTTGAATTTTGATCGTGATCTCTTTTTTTTCTCAAAGAATATTCTTTTTAATTGGTGCTTTCAGCTTCTGTTGCAGACTTTACTTATGTTAAAATTAAATTAAAGCATTTCGGATACCGTTATCATTATATTTTGATCTCACAATTGAAGAATAGGGAAATTGAAGATTTAAGTATATTATCGATTCTCAAGAATTCATTTGATTTAAAAATCTTTTAAGAATTTAAGAAGGAACATATGATGTTTGTTTTATACGCTTTAAAATGTTGACTGTTTCAAAGCAGTAAACCTTTAATTTTATATAGAACATATATTTTGACGAAATATGAGAAAAATATAAGGCATAATTGTTGAAGAAAAAAAAATTACAAAATTAATTTTGATAGTTTTATTAAAATGGTTAAAACAATTTTGAATCATCTAGGCTTTAAAAATTGTCCAGAAATGGATATGTAAAGAAAATCACTCTGGCGAGCTTGGCTTTAGCTAGAGTAGTTTACCATTGACTGTGGATATGGTTTTTGAGTTGATGTAAAGTTAATTCATTTCTTAAATGTTTATCAATGTCCAATTATTATAAATGAAATATCTAAAAGTTTCCCCATCACATCAACTCATTTACCATCAGTAAACATTACTATTAATCAAAATCTTATCATTATTACAAACAATATATTATAAATATTTGATTTTCAGTTGGTCTTTTACTTTTTCACCAAATATCCAAGCGGGGGGGGGGGGAAAGCCTACTCTGTGTAGTAGTTATAGTGTGCGATTCCCCCCAGAGCCAATTTTCCCCTCAATTAAATAGAATTGCTCCTATTATTTTTGAGGAGGAGTGGTTGGTACATTGCTACAAGTGTCCCTTCTTGCAAATGGTGACCAGATGTATTGAACATACGTATACGAAAAATGAACATGAAAATTTTCAATCCGATTTTTCTTGGCTATACCGTTTAATCATTTTTTTAAAAATCAAATAAATTGATGAAACTGGAGAGGACTATGAATTTCCTCTGCACCTGTCCGCCCGTCCGTCTGTCTAGCTGTCCTTCTGTCTGTCTGTGTGCCCCAAATGGCTTTCCGCACTTTTTTTCTAAATGCTTGAAGACATTGAGCTGATTTTTGGTTAAGGAAGTATATCTTGATGAGTTTAAGTTCAAATTTGCGTTTAATTTGTTTCACTTCAATTTTTAAGGAATTACGAGCATATCAATTTTTAACAGTTTTTTTGCAATGTTTTTCTACACGCTTGGAGATATTGAGAAAATTTTTGGTAAGTGAATTTCAATTTGGCACTTCGCTCCACTTCAATGAATTTTTACGGAATATTTTTTAAAACTTGATTTCACTTGCCGGTAGGGGACAAGTTTTCTAAGAATGCTTGTTATACATGTATTGTACATGTACAGTGTAAATATAACGTGTCAAACATGAAATCCATAAGGATAAATAACACAAAAAACTTTTTCCTTTTAAAATTTAGAAATGTTGTATAAATAAGATGCCGTTCTCAATTTAGAAGTGATATTTCTTTAGTGAAACAACTTAATGTATGACCAAGCCAAAATGAAATAATTTGGCGAAAAGTTCAAATATGCAACTACAGTTCAACATGTTTCTTAAAAATTATAAAATGTATGAGTTTTTCTTGCTTCAAAGTTTCTGGGGACATTTTCGAGAATGTAATTTAATATTTTACACAATCCAGACATCCATTTTTTGTTTGTTTCATCATATTTTGAGAATATTTACATTTCTTTTGAGAGCTATATATTTTGGTTGAGATTCCATAATTTGAATTTATTTCAGATTCCCTATAAATCAAACAAACAAAATGGATGTTATTTTGCTTGTTTAATGTGGCGCTTCTGGCCGCGGTGATCAATTTGCCGGTTGTCTTTTTCTTTCCGTTTTCTTACACTTGACTTATAGGGTCCGGATTTCCTCTTCAGTGTTATATCTGTTGTTAGGCTTGTTTCTTTCGTCTCTATGGTAGTCGGAGAAGAGGCATTGGATAATATTGTATTGTCTGTCTCCATAGAAAAAGTTTCATTTTCTGTACCACTAACTAGATCATCAGCGCTACGAGGTTCTTCGATGTTTTTGGGATGTTCCGGTTCCGAAAAGGCTTTTTTCTTGCCTTTGGTATTCATAAACTTGAAATGCATGATAATAGTATATCCCATTTTGGCATAAAGACAAATAAGTGAAACAATAATCGCTATAGCTGTTAGAAGAAGCCCACCTCCGAATATCAATGACCCGGTTTTGTTGACAGTCTTCACTCTACTGCACCGTAGTCCAACGATTCCTTCTTTATCATTTCTAAATGGAACTGAGCCATAAAAATGAGTCGTAGGTAGAGCTAAAAGAAATGCTATGATAGTTCCTAGACATAGAGCGATTCGTTTCCATTTTAGTGTCATTTGTTTTCCAAGAGGTTTACAAATCTTGCGATATCTGTGTACAGCAATAGCCAGGAGAATCAAAATTGAAGTAAATGTTGTAAATGCTGCAGAGAACCACCCTGTCTTACACACGTATGTGTTTTCAAATTTGGTTTGCATTAAATTGAGAGCCATTCCAAAAGAAGCAGAGACGCTCGAGGCACACAGATCTGCTGTAGCTAGGTACGGAATGAAATATCTCTCCTCCTTGCTGTCCTTCAATTTTACACCGTAAACAAAAATTACAGTTAAATTTCCAAAAAGACCGGTTATAATATACAAAGACAAAATCACATTGTTTGGAATCAATTCCTTTGCCAGCAAGTTATTCCAAATGTCTATTTTCTCAGATATGGACGTACTGTTATCCATTTGTACATAAATATCTGTTTATGTTTCATTTATGACCATCAAAGACCAAACAGATGAAAATGGTTTTTTTTTTATATATTAAATTGATTATTGATATTTTTACATCTTTTCTTCCCTGTTCTCTATCTGTCTAAATATAGTTTTATCTTCACTTTTTCTTTCTTTCCGTTCATTCCTAGTTTGATTTCATTCCTTTGATTTCATTCAAAACTAGTCTGTTTCTTCCTGTTTCCTTTATCTTAAGTATTCTTATAAGTAATTATCCCCTTGCATTCGAGTTCTAGTGGATACATTAGCGTGCTTAAGTGTGTATGAATGGATTCGTATGATTTTTCTCTGCGAGGGGATGCTCCGTTTTGCGATGCACTTTTTGTTTGATTAGTTCAAACTTATCTAATTCCAGTTGTAAGAAGTCATTAGTTTAAAAAGAAAAATGCTTTATAACCCGAGTTGTTTTTGTTACAATATGACTTGCGTCGTTTTGTTTTAATTCCAGTTGGTGGTAATTTCAGCTCAATTGAAAGTCTAAAAGGGAAATGTTTATTTGAAACGAGATTGTTAATGTACATGTATCAATACCTTTAGGATTCATCAGTTACCTGCTTCTGTTAAAAAGAGAATTTATATCTTCCTTGATAGATAAGGGAAGTTTGAAGGAAGAATATTGAAGTCATAACACTTTGAATATTTCTTTAAATACAGAATAAGAGTCCATGGTGACTTGTGTTTCAAACTCAGAGAAATTTATCGAATTTGCCTGTATAAAAATGATAACTTTTAACCAAATAAGGCCACAGAGAGTTTTCTGTTATTTTGAAAGTTTGTGTTTATGTGTTTATTAGACAATAACAAATAAGACAACATAGAATGTAACACAGCTAGTGTAAACACCTATATCCTTCCATAAGTGAAGAAAGGTTAGGGGTCTCATCACAACTTATCAAATTACATTTAGCAATGATAATCTACGATATGTACTAATTATGATAATGTTAAACAACGACGTCTTTGTACCTAGATCTGATGGATAGCAATGGATAAAATATTGATCCTTGATTTAACAAATTTCAGGAGTGACTTACCTTAAGGAAAAGTAATAAATCTATGCTCGCACAATTTAAAACTTAGAAATTAAAGAATATTTTCATTTTTTTATTATGTTTTCATATTAATCCTTTGTGTCTGTCATATTTTTTAGTACTCAATGAAAACAGAAATATTCTTGAATTTTTGGCAGTAAGAGATGCCCCCTATGGTACCAACACGGTAGAATTTTGCGTTTTTTACATATAATGTTCAATATAGTATCACTCATCATATATTATAGTTTGAACAAAACGTCTATTGTAGTATTTGTATAATTTGCTTTAAAGTGCTAAAACTTGGAATTTTCCTATATAATCCTATAGTAAATGTACCTGTATCTTGAGACGGTCCCTTAAAAATACCTGGACGGTAGACTGATTGATAAATTTCAAAGCAGTAAACTTTTAATTTTATATATAACATATTTTGACAAAATATGAGAAAAATATAAATGTTGAAAGGAGAAAAAAAGAATGGCAAAATTTGATAGTTTTACTACAATGGTTTAAATATTGCTGAATTATATAGGTTTTAAAAATTGTCCGAAAATTGTAATATAAAGAAAAACAGTGATGAGCTTGACGTTATCTAGAATAAGTTGCCATTGACAATGTATATGATTTTTTGAGTTGATATTAAGTTGATTCATTTTTGAAACGTTTATAAATGTCCAATAACTATAAATAAAATATTTAAAATTTTTCCAACAACAAAGCAATGAATCTGTAATTACAAAATAAAAATTAATCACATTATACTCAATTATCGTCAGCGGACCTAACTATTAATCAGTATCTTAATCATTATTACAAATATATTAAATATTTAAGGAATGAATTTCATAGCTACCCATTTTATGCGGTATAAACTGGGTTGGGGCAGTTTACGCTTTATAAACCGCGAAGCGGTTTATAAAAATGCGTAAACTGTTCCAACCCAGTTTATACCGTATAAAATGGGTAGCTATGAAATTCATTGCTTATAATTTAATTTTCATTCATTTGATGTAAGAAAAAAAGATGATTGTTCTAACAAAATGACTTCAATCTGTACAAAATTTGAATGTAACGTCAGGCGGATTGATACGTTTTTGACGTAAGTCATTGTGACGTAGGCAACCCATTTTATATGATATGAAGTAATTTTTTTATCCAATCAAATACAGTGTTACAACCAGAATTAAATTATTTGATTTTTCAAAAAATTAAATGATTAAGCAATATTAAACATTTTCTACAAATTAGGATTTTCAAAAAATAATTTGATAATGAACAGCTTTTAAACAATTTTTAACCCATCATAAGTGGGCTGACGCTGTACTATATATTAAGATGTCAATCTTTTTTTTTTAATTGATGATATGTTTATTAATTAGACCGGAAATTACTTGTAAACATACTTAACGAAATATAATTGAAAAATAATTGAAATAATATCTCTACTACTTAACCGTACGACAGAAATAATGGGGACTGGCTTCTAAGTATTTACTTCCGAATACCCTCAGTTCCTCGTTCATTTGGTTCAAATTACTAAGTAGGATTGAAAGGTTAGTAAACATTATAATTTTGAGAAAACAGAGAAGTATAAACTGATAGAAAAACTCGGAAGTATTATTAGCTATAGATTACCGTATTAAATAAATTCTTAATCTTATTTTGTTTATTGCTTACGTATTAACGCATAATTGAGATCGTTTTATGGAGTAAGTTAAAAATGGATATAAACGATTGGAAAGAAACAATATACTTTATGAATACTCAGTATTAACTTTTTTTGCTTTACATATTTATTTAGAAAGCTTCTATAGTTTTATATCCCAACAAATTTATGAACTAAAACAGGGAGAAATATTGGCTCATCCCCGTGATGAAAAATAATAGAAAATAATAGCCTAAAATATATGATAACTTTTTGTCATTCGATCAGCCATCAATGAATCAACAATTATACACTTGCTTGTGTATCCAATCCAATTTGAAAATATCCTCGATGAATTTTCGACAATAAGACTTAGGGAACTATGTAGTTTGGAAACCAATTTGGAAAAAGGACTTTGTTAGATTTCAGTGAAGAAAAAGGAAATTCTGCAACAACCCTCGTTTCATTAATTGTAAACAAGGAAGGCTAAAACCCCTGTCACATTTCCAAAAACGACCAACGGCCGATGGGTTTTGAAGCAAAAATGGGATTCTTCGGGCGACAGTTTATCGGCCGTTGTCTTGGCCAATTTTGATCTATTTTTTTGTCGGCCGACCAATTTTGAGCCCATCGGTCCAAGTTAATTTTTCATGCGTCGGTGGCCGATTTCTTCAACTGCAGTTATCCGTCGACCAACCTTCGATCATCGTCCGACCATCGGCGGTCAGTTTATTAAGTCGGTCGTCCGTCGTTGGACAATAAGTGTGTTGAAAATTTCGGCCGACGGTTAAAATCAAACTGTATCTCAGAGCTCGATGATCTGGCGACGATTGGCCGACTTGTGAATATTTAACCTATTATGGATACATAACACAAACAAAATTTTGATGCGTGGATTAATATAAACTTTTTGAACGGAAATAACATAAATTATTAATCCTTAAGATATAAAGAAACCTTAGGTATTCTTTGCTGCTTAGATATGCACCATTTGTCGTTTTTATGCAATTCCATACAAATTTTGCACACATTTTCAACATTGAGTTACAATTTTATAAGATTCTGCCACTTTGCCTTGCAAACATTACACAGGTCACCTATCTGAACATAGATCTATGAAAAAATATTGCTGATTTTTAAAGAAAAAAGATTGTTTTGTGTTATTTATTCAAGTCATCGGTGTCCCTAGAAAATAATGTGACTGCTCCGTGTCGCCCGATACTGTGTCGGCCGATCCTGTTCTTTCAGCCGACAAGACCAGAAAAATTTAGTCGCCCGACCATCGGTTTAAATGTGACCTAGGCATAAGGCTAGACGTTGAGTGAAATCCTCTTTATGAATAAAAGGCGCTGGACAAAAGGGGATAGTAAAACCGCAATGGAACACCTGCCAAACTGCATCACAATCGACAATCAACGTAAAATTGAGAGCATTTTTTACACTTCCGTATACTGTATACAGGGAAATTTTCGCCCCCGTTTTATTTTCGCCCCTTTCGCCCTCTTCTTGATCGGGCGAATTTAAAAATGGGCGAATTCAAATTACACAGTATTATTTCTTAAACAGAACTGTGAATGGGCGAACTTAAAACGGGGCAAAATTGTTCGAAAGTACAAAAGGGCGAAAATAACACGGGGCGAAAATAACCCTGTATACAGTATTAAAAAATTATAAAAATTTTTTTTTTATGTTTTCTTCAATTATATTTGATAATCTCAGATAAAGAAACAACTGAAGGATAGATGGAACATACAAAGTTATGTCACAAAAATTTAAAATAACAACTTGAGTCATGTAAAAATAAACAACGGTCATTGCGTAGCTTTTTAGAAAATTTTTTTTTTTACCAATATTCAAACTTGAAGGGAAACTATTTGTATAGATTATAACAATGAACACAGAAAGTAAGAATTTTGAACATCATAGAGGGTTTAAATTTTCTTAGTTTGAATTATTATAATTTGCATCATTTGAAACAAAATAGACCCCAAAATGTATGCCAATCCAGGCATCCATTTTTTGTTTGTCCTTAATTTATTCACCATTACATCATTTTTTTTAATTCAACGAGAAAACAGTGATTTCTGAATCGAGAATCTTTCCTAAAAACATTAAAACATTATTTTTTTTTAAGAAGAAAACTTAAAACGTGATTTGAAAAAAAAATATCATACTGGTTTATACTGAAGAAGTTCAAATCATCTAAATCCAACAACAGAGATAATTAATTGTATATAAAAACTTGCCCTTTAAGATAGAATGTAAGTCGTCATGGATGTTGTCTATCTACAGAGAAATATTTAACTAGACATAAAACAGAGACTTAAACGACATTATCAAGAAAATAATAAAAAGAGAACAAGAATAAAATGTTACTTTAGCATCTGCAGAATCTGAAGAAATGTTTAATCTCTTTTGCAAACATATTGTCCAGGAAAGCATATATGAAGGGATTAGTAATATTGTTTATGATGTACATTCTGTACACAAACAAGACCCCAGCTCTAGCAGAGTCCGAGAATTCCTCCCAAAATTTGGGATTCCTGGCTTCTAGCAACATAATAATGACCTTTGGAATATAGCAGATGAGGAAAATGACTGCAATTAGCATGAACATCAGAGTGAATTTGTAGACAACTTTACGGTTGTCTTTCTCTTTCCTTTTCTTTGCACTGGACTTGTAGGGAACTGTTTTTCTTACAACAGGTGTTGTTTTGATTGTAGAGGGCGTTGCTGTTGCTGTAGAAGAAGTTGGAGCAGATTGAATGCTGGACAATCCGGTATCTTCGGTCCCATTTTCTGTATCACTCAGTGGGTTATCACTACTTGAGACTCCAACTTGGGATTGATCGGTCTTACTGGCGTCTTCTGTCCCAAAATTATTACTTGTCTTCTTATGCTTGAAATGCTTAAGAATAGTGTATCCTATTTTGGTATAAAGACAGATAAGAGTAACGATGATTGTTATTGCTGTCAGGACTACGATTCCTCCAAAAATCAAAGACCCAGTTTTATTAACAGTCTTCAGTCTACTGCATCTTAATCCAATAATTCCCTCTGCATCATTGGGAAAGGGTACAGAACCATAGAAATGAGTCATAGGCACAGATAAGGTGAACGCTGTAATTAACGCAAAACACATCGCAACTCTTTTCCACTTTAATGTCATCTGTTTGCCAAGAGGCTTGCAGACCTTTCGATATCTGTGCACAGAAATTATCAATAGAATAAAAAGAGAACAAAAAGTTGTAAAAGCTGCGAAGAACCACCACGCTTTGCACAAATCTGTGTTATTAAACTGGGCTTGCATCATGTTAAGAGCAATTCCGAATGAACCGCATACAAAGGAGGCCCATAAATCTGCAAAGGCAAGAAATGGGATAAAATACCTTTCTTCTTTGTTGCCTTTCATTTTAAATCTATAAACTAGGATGACGATAGAATTTCCCACTAGTCCGATAATAATATACAGAGAGAGGATCACATTATTCGGAGTTAATCCTCTGGCGAGCTCACTATTCCACTTTTCAAGTTTCTCGGATATATCTGTGCCGTTATCCATTTCTTGCTGTGTGATTTTAATGAGGGCTTCCTGGTTCACGATAATTTATTCTATTCAGTTATTCATTGTCATGCATGCATGCACTGTTCGCATTGTGTTTGTCACGTGCAGTCACTCAAGAGTGGGGTTTTCAATCAAATAGTGTGTTACATATGCATGTGTTTGTGTGGTAAAGGATGATATTCATGTAAGGTTTTATTGAGAATGATGTGAAACTACTGATCAAAGTAATTTTTCCCCAAAAGAAAGTAAAATTTTAATCGACTAACATAAATAAGTTTTTGATGTAAGTAATAATAATATAATCAACTGACAATATCTAATTAATTAATCGGCAATGTTGATCACAATGAGGATACAGTAAATAAACAAAAGGTGCATTGCCTTATGTTTGCAAACAATGATTTTTTTTCGGTAAAAGAAGTGCTAGAATGCTTGTTAAAGGCCAAGGTCTGTACATAAAGCAAAAACTTCCTTCCAATTTATTCTTCAGGAATAAAAGAAATAAATGTCCCTCAGCTATATTTAAATTGTTTTATTGAATTTTGAAGATCGAAGACAACGAATATTGTTTTGCAATTCAGTGTCCTTTGTGAAGTCAACCTGATAGAATATGGATCCCGGACCTAGCCCATGAGTGAGGTAAGCGAGTGGTCCAGTGTCCCGTTACATATACCGCCTATATAAAATCCATTTGATAGGGGGTGCTTACCCCTCTACGTACCTAATCTCATCTCTGAACTTTCCAGGGATCGCTGTTTTATGTCCTCTCTGAAAAATTTTCATTTTTAAGAATTATGAAATTATTTCTTTTCATTAACTGAACTCTTTTCATTTGGGTTATGGGGGAATTAATGGAATAAAAAAAAAATAATCTGGGAGACAGCAAGTGCAGAGTAACAGAGTAAGAAAAACAAAATGTTTAGTCCATGGTAACATTCCTTGACAATAATTCTACAAAAAAGTTCTTATATACCAAAACGCATACATTCTATCAATGTGCAAATGTCTTAAATTTGTATCTGGATCGATTTTAATACAACGCATACTTAGATTAGCCGAGAAAATCGTCCAAATTTATGTTGAAATGCTTATTTTGTGTTCTTAAATTTTCGTTGTTTCTTTGGTTAGAGAAGATCCACAAATGTTTGTTCTTCTTATAATGTCAAAATTCTTAATGAATTGACTTTACATTTTCTATTTGCCCAAACAAGGAGGATGTGTCCAGTCGACAGTGCATGCTTTGGCCTCCATTGCGCATGATCCCACCTCTGATGGTTTAAGAGGTCTGTGTTTGCTTTGTGGACATCACTTCAACAATATTAAAATCCCTTCAGCTTTATTACTGTTAGTTATCCACATATCTTAAAAGAATGGCTTTACTTTGTAAGTTATGAACACAAGTACAGTTACTTTGAAAAGTGCATTAATTTTGTATAAAACAGGTACACAAAGGATGAAAAGATGAAAAGGTATAATTTAAAAGACATAATACATTGTCGGTATTAATTTGTTTCTCCCTTTGAATCAAGGTTTCCTTTGTAAATATTTCTTTCTTCCTTGTTTTAACATAAAAGTTTTTTCAAATGGTTTCCACCCTGAGAAGGAAATTGTTGCATAGAAAAGGATCAAGCATATAAAGAAGAAAGCTGAAATACTTTTCCAGACTATTTCCTTTTCTATTTTTTCAAATTTGTTCAAAATAGGCGAGCCCATGTTGTAAAAAAAAAAGACTAGGGCAGGGCAATAAAAAATTATCATTTTGGAAACTATAAATGGCTTCCTCGACAGATTTTTTTCTGACATTTCCCCAATTATGAGAAAAAAACACAGTGTGGGTGTAACCAGTCGGCAGGGGATGCTCATTTCTCCATGGCACCTGATCTCACCTCAGATGTTTTGGAGGTCCGTATTTGCTCTGCTCTAATTTAGAATTGTCTAATGGACTTTTGATCCTGAAAATTGTTCAGTATCTCTATATATTTCATTCTGAAATTTAATTTCAAAAGGAATAAGATTTTCATGGCTGAAAAAACAATCACGACACACAACTTCAGATTTTTTAACTATAAAGTACGCAAGTCCGTGATTACGTTTCAAAAATGAATAAATTTTGTGGTCACTGAATATTTGCATCACTTTTAATAAAAAAAAAACATAAAACATTTCAGACAAATGACGTCCCAACGATAGGTTATATTTACAAAAAAATTTCTTGAACTTTCAGAGAAGATTAAGTTCCTTTTAATGAACGCTTGGGTGTTGTAGCTATTCCATTCTTGTCAGCATGTTTTGCATGCATGATAGTGAAAAAAAATCTGAAGCATTTTAAAGTATTTCCAGCAAAAAGAGTCCAAAGAAAATACTCACGAATTTTGATATGATATATTTTTATTTTAATTTATTTTGATTCAACATTTTCATTTTAAACAGAAATATTGAAAAATCAGCTTTAAACATTACAAGAGAAACAGAATGGCCAAACTTTTTAATTTTCGGGACAAATGAATTATAATTCATGTTCCTGCGGATCAGAGATGAAGGATAAGAATGTTTTTTCAACAAAATGACAAATGCAATATCCTTATACCCATAAAAGGTATAAAGCAATGTAATATATAAAAAAAAAATGAAGTAAAGTCTTCGGGGATTTATGTTACCTGATGATAGCGAAAAAAAATTATGCTATTCTACTGTAGCATATTCAAACCAAAATTTTAAAGTTTATATTTTATTCATCATTAATACACCAAGAAACTTGTAATGACTGCGTGTACATCTTACAAGCTTGTTTTCTTGTAAAACCTTATGTAAAATTATAAATTTATAAATATCTTTGAAAAGGAGAAAAAATTAAAAAACAAATATATACTAAAACAGTTCAAATAGAATATTAATAATAAAATATCATAATCCCAATATGTGTTATCATTCAGGATGTTTTAAATGGAACAAATAAAAAAATAATATCTGATTTCTCCCTGTGCACTTTTAAACACAACCACCAATAGGTCGATCACTGCCTGCGGCTGATAATAACAAATAAAGTCATGGTCGCCGACAGCCATTTATTTTGGATATTAGTTCACGGAATATTCTTCTTCATATTCTTGAGAGCAGAATGGTTTATTGTTAGAAATTTCATTAGAAGGTTTTGTGTTCTCCAATTTACTTGCAAGAATGTAACCGCAGCAATTGTATTGGTATTCAAAATTTGTCAAAATAAAAAAACCTTTTAAACTAATGAATAGCTATACAACATAATCTGAAATGAAATGTGTCAGAAGAAAAAAGTCGGACTGTAAAATTGATATTTATTATATAATGAATTTAAGATAGATACTTGGCACCAAATGGGCTTAATCTTGAAAAATCTGCTTTTATAAGATAGACATATATCCAAGAAATGGAAAAACATCAGAAAAATGATATGTAAACATATTTTATTTCCAGCTATTGCCTCCTTAACTAAATACTAGAACTTCGAAATGCAAAATGCTGAAAAATTACCTGGCAAAAAATTTGTCTATATTTAAGAATTAAAGTCTAAAGAGTCAACTTTAATACACAAAATAGAATAGAAAAATGTAAAGAACAAAATTTAATCATTGTTTGGGTGAATTATTTTTAAAAGTTCAACTTTTTAGGCTAACGTATCAAAATTTAGTACGAGAAAATATGCCTCACAGGTCAATCTCGGTCAATTTTAAATATATTTATATACTCAATCTGAAAAACTTGCTTTCTTTTTACATAACGACATCTAACAGAAAGGATAAGCTAAAAAAAATAATATGTTGACGCATTTTCATAATATGGGCCCTGATCTAGGGGGACCCCCAAATAATTTCTCTTCAAAACAAGATGTGTTTGTGAAACAGTATGCACCCGGTGGCAGCAAAATTTTTAAAAAGCTATTTTTAGCATATATGTCACAGTCAATGTCACAAGGTCATGGATCTTGGTGTCATTTGAAAGAACTTGATTAGTAAAGTTAGGATACCAAATATGATTTATATGAAGTCTCTATCTTTTATGGTACGAGAGAAATGACAAAGGTACGAAAATACTATTTTGGCATACAGGTCACAGTCAAGGTCACAAGGTCATTGACCTTGGTGTCATTTGAAAGAACTTAATGAGTCGTGTATGCATACCAAATATTAAGTCTCTATCTTTCATGGTTCAAAAGTTATGGCGAAGGTTAAAGTTTGCAGATAAAAAGCTATTTTTAGCATATAAGTCAAAGTCAAGGTCACAAGGTCATTGACCTTGGTAATATTTGAAAGAGCTTTACTAGTGGAGTATGCATACCAAATATGAAGTCTCTACCTTTTATGGTTCAAAAGTTATGGCGAAGGTTAAAGTTTGCAAACAAAAAAAGTTTATGCAAAATGGGCAAAAAATGTTCTTCAAATTCAATTAAGTATTCATTGAGTATAAAATCCTCACCATGAGATTTGCCTCTTTTAAAATTTTTGATAGAAGTTTCAATTTCATTGATATCTATATCTTTATCCAATTCTTCTAAAATACAATCGTCAATCTCGCTGGAAATAGTATTACCGTCATTCAAGTAGCTTGAAATTGATTTAAAATGTTCAAAAACTTATACCTTGAATAGATCTTGAATCTCGTGGAAATACGTATGTGTGAAAATCTTCCACATCCAGAGAGAAATCTTTTGGTAACCAACATTCGGATAAACATATACTATCATATGTACATAAAATGTTTTAAGGAATTCAATGATTTTCAAAACCACCATCAATGTTCCATCCGATTATCTTTAGGGGATGATCATTCTCCGGACACCCCTAACTTGGCTGTGGTCCCCTGTGTTCTGCTATGTCCATCGCTTGATCCTGTCTGTAGAGCCTCCCACCAATGTAAAGCTTGTCTTTCACCAAAGATGCCTTCTCCTTGTCGTCCTTTGCTTTCTTAACACGGGTAGTAGTTTTTTTCTTCTTTCTTGAATTTCTCTAGGGATTTGTTCCGAAATTGATAATTCTGTTTCTTTCAATTTAAATGCATTTTTACGGATAAGTTCTCTCTGTGGAAATCTTGTGAATTTTACAACAACATGCCGTATCTTACCAGTTTCCTTTCTTCCGATTCCGTGCGCCCTCTCGATGTCGACTTTTCCCTCGATTTCCAATACAGAACTACAAATGTCTTGAATACTAACACAATCCTCGGTTTCATTGGAAGAGGGTTCCTTGATATTATAGAACAGTAGGTTGTCTCTCATGGATCGACATTGTAAGTCTAGTATTTCCTCTTTCAAGCGTGAATTTGCATTCACTGACTCGTCAAGTGCTATTTTTAGATTGTTTATCTCACAAAGGCATCCTGGTGTTTTTGTCACTGTCATCAACTGTTGTAGATATGAACTCTTGGCTCTTTTCGACTTCGGAAACTCTAGAAGTAAGTGACTTAACCTGGTTTTGCATTGAAATAAAGAACTTTCAATTGAGTCTAACTTTTCTAAACGACGTGAGATTCCATCTAGTCTACTGATGATTTCCATTGCCCATTGTGGCGGTACACCTGAACCCGTAACAGGAATGTTCGATTGAAAATTAGGCTCTACATGCATTTGAGTAGGGTTCATACTTACAAAGCCTTGCGGTGGTTGCATAGATAGTGAAAGAATGGATGAGTATTGCATTTGGACGGTGTTCGAACACATAATAGACATACTCGGCGTGATTTGCGATTGGCTAGGTGGTCCCGGCATAGTGGACATTTTCGGTTGGGTGAACTTCTACTGCACTATCGATAACGGATAAAAAAGTATGGAAACCATAAAAAGCAATTATGAAATAAACAAAAATAAAGATGGGATACCCCATATCCAAAGATATTCGACTTTTAGATTTAGAATGTTTAACAGTGTTTAATGACTTTTATGAAAAATAAACTGCGCTGTCTATTAATGGAACTGCTGTAAATTTCGTGATTACGGTCACCCAGTCTCCTAACAAACAGTGCACATACCTTTGTCCGCAAGACCAGTTTAAGCCTTGGTCTACACACGTGCGATGGAGTTGTCAAACACATCTAGCGACCTCGGAGAAACACGTTTTGTTTTGCCGAGAAGTTACAATGGCACACAAACTTTTATTTTTAATTGGATCAGATGAATACAAATTCTGTTTAATAAAAATTACACAATCCCTGCTGAACTACTCAGTATATTTTGTTCTAACATTTGCATCTGCAACAAAGTGTGTTTAAAATGTGTCAGGAAAATCAGGGCTGGACCCAGGAAATTATAAACTGAGAACCTTTTTTTAAAATTACTGAAATAAAATAATGTATTCGTCACGGAACTTAATTATATAATTCAAATTCTATATAAAATAATATGCTGAACTTCAACACGAACTCGGTTTTCAGTTTAAAAATCTCCGACCCGGTTCGGGTTTTGCTACACATCTTATAACTACGCTCCCTACACAATCGACACACGAGCAGAATCCGACAAGGGATTGAAAATTGCGTCATTTAATAATACACACACAGAATGATTAAATTTTTTCTCTCTAAAAGAAGGATATGGAGATAACGAACAGTATTCAATCTCGAGGTCCATAAAACAATACAAAATAAGAGCAGAGCAAACACGGACCGCCGAAACATCAGAGGTAGAATCAGTCGCCATGGAGGAGAGAGCATCCCCTGCCGACCGGTCACACCTGCCGTGTGCTCGTTGTCATGATCAGGAAATAACGGAAAAAAATCTGTCGTCAATTCAGTATATAAATAATGGACTAACAATTGGTATGAAAAACGTCAGTCAGCATTTGACTCAGTGATAAATTGTATTTGCTGACAAGGTCATTGTATCGACCATAGAACTTACGAAATGATGACTTTAAACGAGAATGCTGATATTCTTGTTTCATCAACTTGCTTGTCAAAAATTTACCTCGTTTTTGAAATTGTTCCTACGTAGAGCATGCTCTTGCGTATCGAATCAAATGAGATATATATACTCCGTATGCAGATGATGAAGGTACAGTGTATATTGCTCCATAAGTAAGGGAAGTTGACGATAGAAAAGTTAAAGTCATCACGTTTATCATATAGCTTGGTTGTTAGATTACCATTAACGTCTTTTTCAAGTAAAACATCCAAGTATGAAACAGAAGTGTCGGAAGTGTGGTATCTTTTATCTCAAGCTCACCCGGATATATCGTATTCACGTAGAAATGGAAATTACCATTATTATTTGACAATACGTCGTCGATATATCTAAATGTCGAGCTGAAGGCCACAGCAAGTGTTTTTCCTCTTTTCATGCATAAGATTTGCATAAATTCTGCTTCATATGAATATAAAGATAAGTCTGCTAATAACGGAGCGCACTTTGTACCCATGGGAATTCCAATAGATTGTTGGAATACCCTGTCTGCAAAAACCACATAGATATTGTCAATCAGAAACACCAGCATCTTCCTGATGTCAACTTCAGAGTATTTATGTGTGCAATCAGAATCTGTTTTAACAAAATAATTTTGAAAATGACCACTGACGAGGTAAGTAAATTTACGAGTTCCATTTTTGTTGAACAAACAATTAACATGAACTTAATACAATTGTTGATTATAGTATACTAGTAATCAATTCATCGGTGAAACGATATTAATCGAAGAATGACGTAGATATTCTGTTATCAAACATGTTACAGAAAAAAAGCTGAGGAGGGATGAGGGAGCGAGCGTAGGAATATCAATATTTTTATTTGCAGTTTGGGGGGAGGGGGGTGATCTTTGGAGAAAACATTTACTTTTATTTTGGTTTCTTTTACGTATGACATACACAGCATTATTCTCATCATGAACAATTATGTTGTTTCTACTTATCATGATAGAACTATTTTCGTCGGAACAATTTATGTGAGTCGCCGCTGACTACAGTAATATATCTTGAACGATAGTAAGCACTGATCGAATATATTAAAAATAATATAAGCTCCTTTGTTTTAAATGGCGTTTATTAATGATTTTACTCAAGGCATAATGATCTGAATTAAAATATTGTCTGATTGTAGAACACTGATGAAGGAAAAACTTATTTACTTATCCAATTCAGAACTACTTTAAAACGTAAGGTGCTGTAAGCTGAATGTTATAAAACGCCATTTTAAACTAAGAAGCTTGTATTATTTTTTATTTCATAATTCCTTTTTATGGTTTCCATACTTTTTTAATCCGTTATCGATAGTGCAGTAGAAGTTCACCCAACCGAAAATGTCCATTGGTCGCCTTGTTGTCTTCCTGTCCCCCCTTTTTTTATTTCGTTCGTTTCTTCTTTTTTTGGTGGTTTCGCTGGTTTTGCTGGCTGGTGATACTAAACTCATTCTTTTTGCAGCAGGGTAATGTCAGATAGACGGCACACATTTTCCATACTGAGAATTCGCATTAAGGTTAAAAATTCATAAATGTTCGGACCTCTATCAATTCCCACCTGTACCTGTACCTGACGCATGCGCATGTAGTAACTCCTTTTCTTGCGAACTTTGATCAGTGTTAGCTTCAACTTGTCCGACGACTATAGTCTGCCTGTCGCATTAATTTGAAACATGTTGCATACTTGTGGCCTAAGTTATCGGTATATTCTCATCAACAAAAAATGTCGAATAATTTCTTTATTGCCTTATCGTCTTTCAGCCAACCGAAAGTTATTATCAGCCTTCTCTTTTTAAAAAGTTTGTTAGTAAGTTTGCTGATGCGACCGACTTAGAGCAATATCGTTACCGGATATTGTCAAACCAATACAGTTCAAAAATCATATCTCGGAAATAAGAAGTGTGGTTCCGGTCTTGTAGAGTAGGCTTTCCCCCTTACCCTCCCCCCCGGAAAACTGGCTCTAGAGTAGAATTTCCCCATGGAACACTCGCTCTAGACTAGGATTTTACCCAAGGAAAACTGGCTCTAGAGTAGGATTTCCTCTACGGAAATCACACAAATACTGAATAAGAGTTCATTATGACTCTGAGAAATATAACGAATTTGCCTGAATGAAAATGATAACTTTTAACCGAATAAGACCACAAGATATATTTTTGTTATTTTGAAAGTAAAAATGTGCATAATCAAGGATTAAGAAAACTTAATGTTGTTATTAGACAGTAACAAATAAGACAACATAGAATATACATTACAGTTAGTGTAGACACCTACGCTGTACACTTCCATAAGTGAAATATGTTAAGGGGTCTCACCACAACTTGTCAATTTACATGTAGCAATGATAACCATATGTATTAATCATGATTATGTTTAACAACGTCGATTTTATATCTCTGATGGATAGCAATGGATAAAATATTGTGAAGCTATCCTTATTTAACTATTTTCCTAATTTTTAAAATTCTTTAAAGAAATTTTTAGTCTGATTTTTTCGTAGTTTTGGCAGGTCAAGGTCATTCAGTAAAACAACTGAAGTCCAATATCTTAGCTTAATATTACTTATTTTTTTAAGTTATAAGATCTATATAGAATTAATTTAAATGAACAGCTAAGGTTAAAATTCTTCCCGGTTCCCTATCTTTATCAAGTTTTAACATTTACAAATTTAAAGAAGATAAAATGATCAATTTTAGAGAAGTGTGGTCCTTCGAAAGATCTTGTTTAAGGTTAAGCAATGTAATGTGTCTCAATGATTAAATTAAGAAAGATGTACGGTGTTATCTTTGATATATACTCATTCATCATCAGCGAAAATTACTATTAATCAAAATCTTTATCATAATTACAAACAAATACTATAAATATTTGATTTTCAGGAAAAAAATTAAGCAAATTTACGGTTTCTAAAATTTAATTTGATAATGAACACCTATTAAACAATTTTTATAGCTCATCATAAATGGGCTTGACCAAAATTGCTTAAATTGTACTATATTTAGATATTTCAAACAATGCCTTTTTATTTATATGTTTATCAATTGTAATGATATCCCTACTACTTAACTGTATGAAAGAAATAATAGCGACTGGCTTCTACGTAATTCCTTCCGAATACCCTCAATTCCTCGTTCATTTGGTTCAAATTAAGTAGGATTGGAAGTTTAGCAAATATTATAATTTTGAGAAAATAGAGAAAAAATAAATTGTTTAGAAAACTCGGAAGTGTTGCTTGATAACTGTCATGAATTCTTTATCTTATTTTTTCTGCTTACGTATTGATGCAAAATTTTAATTGTTTTGTGGAAAAGGTTTCATATGAATATAAACACCCTGAAATAGATAATAAACTTTATGTAGAATTTTTTTTCTGTTTTACAACAAATCACTAGGAAAGCTTATGTTACAATCCATATATTCACATCCGAAAAAAAAAATCTTGCAATAAACTCAAACAGTGACAAATATTGGCTCATCCCCGTGATGAAAAATTAAAAATATGATAAAAGCTTATACATTTATACAGAATATATAATTTTGTATGTTATTGTCACTCTTCAACCAACAATGAATCAATAAATATGCATTAACTGTATCCAATCCGACTTGATTCCCAGTTGGTAAATATCCTCGATGAATACGTTATATCGCGACTACCAATGTGTACCTTGCAGTTATCTAACTTACTACCGCTCTTTTGCGCGGGAGTCAAAAAAAATCTATATTTCTGGGGGCAAATGACATTGTTTACAGTAGTGACAATCGAATGATAAGAACAATTTAATGCCGAAATCACGATGTTTTGCCAGATATTGAACTCCAAATAGTAGATTGTCAAATAAGGAAAGTTTAGAATATTTTATCTGCTTAAAAATGTGACGATTTTTAATGAAAATTTAACGAGAAGAGTTTGCGTAATTAAATATGTCGTTAAAAATGTGACAATTTAGGATTGGCTCCTCTCAAAAATATATTAGACTGGTTCAGCGATTGTTTAGCGAGGTATTCCTCCAGGATTTTTTACTTATCTGTCCTTATAAATGCTACAATGATCGATCTTGCTTTGTATTGAATAGCACATTGCCCCCACCCAACAGACGATTCCTACCTCCTTCGCGAAAGAGTTCCGCTAAGTTAAGTAATCGCGATATCAAGTATTTCCGACAATTTGTTGTTTTACGTCCCATTCGAGAATTTTTCACTTATATAGTGACGTCATAATATACCGGTAAAGGGCTTCAAATTTTGACCTCTACTGGGCACTCTAGGCCATTGAGCAGTAAGGGATTTTCATCGTGACAACGCCTGCAGGAACACGGTATATCGATTGGTCGAAGGACCCGAGACGTTCACTTTAAGTGCCGAGCGCATGGCGAAGGAACAGTTGTTACCCATTCTTTATGGGTTACAATGGGTTATGGGTTATGACTTAGGTCAGTCGCTGCCGTGATTCAAACTCAAGGCCAACACGGAGCGAGTGCTCTAAGCAACCGTGATCGGTTCAGACAATAAGACAGAGGGTTCTTTGTAGTTAGGAAACATTAATTTAGAAAGAAAATACGTTGTTAGATTTCAGTTGAGAAAAAGGGAATTATGCAGCAAGCCTCGTTTGATTATTTGTAAACAATGAATGCTAATGCCAGGCGTTATAAGTGAAATCCTCCCTATAAATAAAAGGCTATGTACAGAAGGGGAAAGTAACACTGCAAGGTATGCCTGATAAACGGCATCCCAATCGGTAATCAACGTGAATTTAAGTTCCGTATATTTAAACTTATAACATTCTTTTCATACAGCCTTCGGCTTTCAGAGTATCAATAGCATATTTCTTGACTAATAACATGCGGGCTCGCTATTCAAAGAAATTAAAAGCCATGTGACATCACTAGTATAAATACCGACCGCCATGCTTGAATCACTCATATTTTTTTTGGCGCACGTTGTGCGGGCTTTAAGGTATACTTCGAAATATTTTGATTAAATTGGGGTTTAGACGAAGTCTTAACTTAACGTGTTGTATACACAGTTATTTTTTAAGTGTGTTATTGTTTCTCAGACGTAGTCTGGGCTTTCACGTGGTTCACGTGAATTTCATGGTTTGTTGTGAAATTTACATGCATGTCCTCAGAAAATTCTGACGTACTCTCGATAATGGCAGAGTCGGACGATGAATTAATAGCGAGGATATTAGAAAAGCAGAGAAAAAACTTGCTTCTAAACTAGGAAGAATAGAAACTAGGGCAACTGCAGGTTCTGCAGTGCAAAATGCACCTAATGACGATGAACAAGGGCAATCAACGTCGACGGCGAAGCCGTCTTCGGCAAGTAAAAACGGCAGCAAACGTAAAGGGACAGGCAGTAATGTCACTAAAGCGAAGAAAATAAACAAGTTGAAATTTCTGGTAATGATATTACTAGTGCAATGTTAAACATGGACACAGAGAGTGTTGACAAGTTCAAGGAAATGATGGGTATAAATGATA
Source organism: Saccostrea glomerata (assembly GCA_003671525.1). Classification (NCBI taxonomy): domain Eukaryota; kingdom Metazoa; phylum Mollusca; class Bivalvia; order Ostreida; family Ostreidae; genus Saccostrea; species Saccostrea glomerata. The sequence goes on along the minus strand of PRKT01000154.1, from coordinate 338,415 downwards.
TAATTGGGTGCATTTATAACCTTCAGCAAGATAAATTGAATCAATTAGATCAATTAGAACAAGACTCCAGTGTGGACCTTGATGTCAATAATAATAATGAGCATGAAGGCTCAAGTCTAAATGAGAGAAATGATTTTGATTTTTTCACGGATGACAAAGAATCTGACAAACAAGGTCATGATGAAGAATTTGATAATGACTGGGACATTCCAGATTGGTTTACAACAGATAAAAAAGGGAAGAACGTTGATGATAAATTGGCAAACATGGTTAACACACTCTGTATTAAAGAGGGCGAAACAGAGAAAATAATAGAGAGTAACCCAAGACCGGCTAATTGTTCTTATTTGTTGGCCCCCAGAGTAAACACAGATATATGGAATATTATGCCCAAATTTGCTCAGAGTAGAGACTCAGGCTTTCAAGCTGTACAAAAAACAATTGCAACAGGTATTATCCCGTTACTCAAAATAGCTGAAATGTCAAAAACAGATGAGAAAATGAAGGAAGTTAGAAATCTGATTAAACAGTCAATTATTCTGCTGTGTAATTCAGTGTATCAGTTAGGGCTGGGCAAAAATATCGATATTTCAATATATTGCAATACAATGACAAAAAATATCGTATCGCAATATACTTTCGTAATATCGATATATTGGCAATATGTTTAGATTAAGAAATTTTGTCATTAAATATAAAAATGCACTTACGAAAGTTTGTTATTTAGCCAACCAGTAAGACAAAAGTTGTTTTATGGGAGCATTTCAGAGCATAACATAACTTAAATCAACAAGATTTTTTTTCTGTGTTGGTTACTTATCATAGTTATGTACATTCTGTATGTAAATTTAAGAAAATATTAATAGTAAGAAAATGCCATTTTAATAACATTGAAAATATTGCGATACATATCGCAATACAGTTGAAAATATCGTAATATATCGCAATGCGAAATCTCGGGCCAATACCCAGCCCTAGTATCAGTTGTCTCAGAAAAGATTTCTTTTGAGAAAGGTCTTGCCAAACAGGTTCTCGGATATATGCAATGCCTCACAACCTGTAACGGAGTTGTTATTTGGATCAGATATCCAAAAGAAAATTAAAGAGTTGTCAGATTTTGATAAGTACAAAAGGGTTGATAAATTTAGAGGTGCTTATAACAACTCGGGCAACAGGGGAAGAAGAAACTTTCCATACAATTATTACTATGGCAGAGGTAGAGGATCAAACAGGCCTTTTTAAGGGGGAAGGAACTCATACTCTCGAGATTCGAGACAGGAAAAAAGAGGAAGACGAGAGAAATACTGAGTCAGACAAACACGGTAAGTGTGGGTCAAATTAAACATCATATAACGCAATGGAAAAAGATCATTAAGGATTCATGGGTTCTGAAGACAATCCAGGGTAATGAGATTGAGTTTGATGAGACTCCTTATCAATCAAAAAAGCCATCTCAAATTTCTTTTAATGACCAAGAATCTGTTATCGTAAATGAAGAGATAATGGAGTTGCTTAGAAAAGGTGCAATAGAAGAAATAAATGAAACTGATGCTTTATTTATTTCTAATATATTTGTTGTTCCTAAGAAAAATGGGAAACTCAGACCTGTGATAAACTTACGAAGATTAAATGAATTTGTCTCATATGAAAAATTTAAACAAGAGAATTTAAATCAAATTTTGAGTATTTTACAGAAAGAAGATTTTTTCTGTAGTGTTGATCTTAAAGATGCTTATTTTAGTGTTCCAATTGCAAAGGAGTTTCAGAAATATTTGAGTTTTCAATGGAACAGAAAGGTTTACTGTTTTGTGGTTTTACCATTCGGATCGTCTTCAGCACCCAAAGATTTTAAAACCTGTGTATGCTTATTTTAGATCCATTGGTATCAGATGTTCCTATTATCTGGATGATTCTTTAATTATGAATCAAAGTTTGGCTTATTGTATGAAGAATACTCAATTCATTATAGATACCTTACATTCATTAGGTTTCTATGTTAACTTTGAGAAAACTGTGACAAAACCAACTCAAGTAATTGAATTTTTTGGGTTGATAATTGATTCGAAAAAGTTCATGGTATTTTTACCAAGGGAGAAAATAGATAGGATAAAAAGTACTGCTCAGAATTTATTGCAGGAAGACTGTATTAGTATTAGAGAAGTGGCAACTTTCAAAGGGCTTATTGTACATGCATTTAATGAAGTTTCCATAGGACCCCTTTATTACAGGTCTTTAGAAAGGGACAAAGTTAAGGCATTGAATGAAAATGGTGATGATTACGATGGAAGTATAAAATTATCTAGTCAAAGTAAGAATGAAGTAGTTTGGTGGATAGAAAATATCGAAATAAAAAATGGTAAACTTATTCGATTACTGCCCGTAGATTTTTGAATAGAATCTGATGCTTCTTGTGTTGGAATGGGTGCTGTGTTTAGAACAGATTATTTTAGCAGACAGTGGTCAGAAAGAGAGAAAAAGTTCCATATAAATTATTTGGAGTTATTGGCTATATTCTTTGCTTTAAAGTACTTCTTTAAAGATCAAACAAATGTTCATGTCGGCATTAAATGTGATAATAAGACAGCCATTTCTTATGTAAATAATATGGGAGGAATGGTTTCAAAAGACATGGATTATTTAGCAAAGGATATTTGGCAATGGTGTCGTACAAGGAATATATGGATAACTTGTCAGTATCTCCCTGGAAAGCTAAATGAGGTAGCAGATTATTATTCTAGGGAAACTACTAAATCAGGTGAATGGAGTTTAAAATCAGAAATTTTTGATAGAATTACTAAACAGTTTTTTAATCCAGATGTAGATCTTTTTGCATCAGGTAACAATTTTAAAATTCAGAGGTATGTTTCTTGGTCTTTTAGTCCAAACGCATGGAAAGTTGATGCCTTTTCTTTTCTGTGGACAGAATTGATACCTTATATATTTCCACCTTTTCACCTGTTAGGAAGAGTTTTCAATAAGATCAAGGAAGATAGGGTAGATAGAGCTATTGTGGTTTTTCCTGTATGGCGATCTCAAACTTGGTTTCCACTTTTACTATCAATGATTGTTTCAATTCCAGTTAGACTGCCAAAACATGCAGATCTTCTGACCGATGGAAACAGAAACCACCCAATGAAAAAGAAAATCATCCTAGCCGCCGCAGTTTTCTCTGGAAAGCCTTGGAGGATAAAGAATTTCCAAAGGACATTAGGCTCACCATCCTGTCCTCATGGAGAGGATCGACCCAAAAGCAATACGACCTTGCATGGCGAAAATTCATTTTTTGGTGTAATAAACGAAACAGAAGTGTTTATGAAATTTCTGACAAGGATCTGATGTCTTATTTGTTTTCATTATTTAAAGAAGGGAAATCTTACTCTTGTGTCAATACTCATAAAGTAGCTGTAACTCAGACTTTATCTTTCTTAGATCAAAAATGGAATAAAAATTCAGTATTATTATCAAAATTTATGAAAGGGTTGTTTAATTTAAGACCAAACTTGCCAAGATATGAATTTAC
>PRKT01000154.1:315060-333801 GCA_003671525.1 Saccostrea glomerata | reverse complement strand
TTTAATTTTTTTTTTCTCAAAAATTTCCAAATATTCGGATCTGAAGGAAAACTACTTGAATAGATTAATAAGGATGATCAAAGAGAGTAAGAATTTTGAACACCACAGAAGGTTTACAATTTCTTCACATTTTAAGAAAAATCGTTGTTTGCATCATTAGCAACAAAAATAGACCCAAAATATATGCTAGTCAAGGCATCTATTGTTGGTATGTTTCATCTGTCCTTAATCTATTTTACATCATTTTATTAATTAAGCGAGAAAACATTATGATTTCTGAATTGCGAATCTTTCCTCAAAGATAAGAAATGACAAAAATAAAAACTGGCCTTTTGAGATAGAGTGTAAGCTGTCATGGATATCTATCTAACGAATACTATAAAACTAGACGTAAAAGGTAGATTTAAACGACATTATCAAGAAAATAATTAAAAAGAACAACAATAAAATGTTACTTTAGCATCTGCAGAATCTGAAGAAATGTTTAATCTCTTTTGCAAACATATTGTCCAAGAAAGCATATATGAAGGGATTAGTAATATTGTTTATGATGTACATCCTGTACACAAACAAGACCCCAGCTCTAACAGAGTCCGAGAATTCCTCCCAAAATTTGGTATTCCTGGCTTCTAGCAGCATAATAATGACCTTTGGGATATAGCAGATGAGGAAAATGACTGTAATTAGCATGAACATCAGAGTGAATTTGTAGACAACTTTACGGTTGTCTTTCTCCTTTCTTTTCTTTGCACTGGACTTGTAGGGAAGTGTTTTTCTTATAGTAGGTGTTGTATCGATTGTAGGGGGTGTTCCTGTTGCTGTAGAGGTTGGGGCAGGTTGAATGCTGGACAGTCCGATATCTTCCGTCCCATTTTCTGTATCACTCAGTGGGTTATCACTACTTGAGACTCCAACTTGGGATTGATCGGTCTTACTGGCGTGTTCTGTCCCACATTTGTTACTTGTCTTCGTATACTTGAAATGCTTAAGAATAGTGTATCCTATTTTGGTATAAAGACAGATAAGAGTAACAATGATTGTTATTGCTGCCAAGACTAGAATTCCTCCAAAAATCAAAGACCCAGTTTTATTAACAGTCTTCAGTCTGCTGCATCTTAAACCAGTTATACCCTCTTCATCATTGGGAAAGGGTACCGAACCATAGAAATGAGTCATAGGCACAGATAAGGTAAACGCTGTTATTAACGCAATACACATCGCAACCCTTTTCCAGTTTAATGTCATCTGCTTGCCAAGAGGCTTGCAGACCTTTCGATATCTGTGCACAGCAATTATATAAAGAATAAAAAGAGAACAAAAAGTTGTAAAAGCTGCGAAGAACCACCACGCTTTGCACAAATCTGTGTTATTAAACTGGGCTTGCATCATGTTAAGAGCAATTCCGAATGAACCACATACAAAGGAGGCCCACAAATCTGCAAAGGCAAGAAATGGGATAAAATACCTTTCTTCTTTGTTGCCTTTCATTTTAAATCCATAAATCAAGATGACCAAAGAATTTCCCACCAGTCCTATAATAATATATAGAGAGAGGATCACATTATTCGGAGTTAATCCTCTGGCCAGCTCACTATTCCACTTTTCAAGTTTCTCGGATATATATGTGTTGTTATCCATTTCTCGGTGTATGATTTTTATGATGGCTTCCTGGTTCACGATAACTTATTCTATTCAGTTATTCATTGTCATGCATGCATGCACCGTTTGCATTATGTTTGTCACGTGCAGTCACTCAAGAGTAGGGTTTTCAATCAAACAGTGTGTTACATATACATGTGTGTATGTGGTAAAGGATGCTATTCATACAAAGTATAATTGAGAATGATGTAAACTACTGACCAAAGTAAATTTTTTCCCTCAAAATAAGAGAGTAAAATGTAAATTGACTAACATAAAAAAGTTTCTTATGTAAGTAATAATATAATTAAATGACACTATTTACTATGGAATCATTTTAATTCGTGGGGGTCAATGTTCGTGGGTAACCGAAATTTTACTTGTTCGTGGGAACGTAATTTTCTTGGTTACTCGTAAATACGATTGGCTAATGAGTCAATTAGTTGACAAAATAAACGTTCGCAGGGATGTAAATGCGTGGGCGACCCAAGAAATCCACGAACATTGGTCCCCCACGAACAATGATGATTCTACAGTTATTTAATTATTGACAATATTGATTACAATGAGGAGAGAGTAAGTAAACAAAAATTCTCTGTAAAAAAGGTGCAAGAATGCTTGTTAAAGGCGAAGGTCTGTACATAATGCACAAACTGTCTTCCAATCATTTTCTATCTGACCTGCTCTCACTGTAACCTCATAAAACGTTGCCATTTTTCGCGATTTTGCATTTTGAATGTTCGGAAAACTGCCAAAAATTAAGGAAATTCGTTGAATATTTCAAAAAGACGAAGGATTAAATATAATTATAATAATTTCTTTTAAATTTTATCAATTTTACACTTTTATTTCGAAATTTACTCGTGTATTCTCTAATAAAACCTTTTATTATCGTGCACCATTGGACTTTACCCTGTGCACATTCTATCTTTATATTTGTCTTCACTATGTATTTTATCAAAAATATAAAAATGCACTTAAATAAAATGAATAAACCTTTGCTGAAAATTTCAGCTTAGTGTGTCCATTATTTTCCGAGAAAAACGCTTTGTCTATGAGTTTATCGGACAACCAACGAATTTGTAGACCAACAGATGATAATTCAAGTTTGTTCCAGTTTGTTCCAGTATTTAAGATAGCCAAAGTACAAAGTTAATCTAAAGTTAAACCACACATTGGACTTAAACTATGCTACCAATGGCTAAATTATAAAGCAAGGTAATGAATTGTATTTTACTTTTTCAATGTTTAAACAAGTCTTCGTTTTGTCATTGTACATTTGAAACTTATATTAATACCCTAAGTGTTTTCCCATATTTGTTATTCACATATGATGCACAAAAACTGATAAATTAATATTACATATCATATAAAATAATGTGATTAACCGCGAAACACTGAAAACGATTGATCTATAATTTATTGATTATTGACAAATATTTCTACAGACAAATTAAGCAAAACTGACTATTTATGATAACTTACAAAGAATGGTATTTCATTTAAAATGAAGCATTTTTTACAAAGTCTTGTGACAAAACAATTTTTTTTTTATTTGCTCTGATATTTAACGACTCTTACCTACAAATGATAAACAACTTCCTGATCTCTGTTGCAAACTTTTTGTCTAGGAATGCATAAATGACAGGATTTGCTATACTGTTTATGATGTACATTCGATAAACAAACAAAACACCAACTCTTGTAGAATCTGAAAGTTCCTCCCAGAACTTTGGATTCCTGGCTTCTAATAGCAAAAGAATAACCTTTGGAATATAACAGATGATGAAAATAACGGTTATGAGCATAAACATTAAGGTAAACTTATATACAACTGCCTGGTTTCGTTTCTGCTTTTCCTTTGCTGCACATCCTTTATGATGATTCGCAGTCTCTTCAATTGTCGTTCTTTTATCACAAACCTTCTTTATCGTACTTGAGGATACGTGTATTTCTGAAATAGAATTGTTACCAGATAATTCTGTGCTGTCCGTTTTAACTGAATAGGTTTTATTCTGACTATGTTGATCAAAGTGGCTCGAAATTTGATTCTCTAATTTATATATGCCCATTGAATTTTCTTCATCTAAGCAATTGTTCTTCCTGTTAATGGTCTTGGTTTTGCTGAAATGTAACATAATAGTATATCCTATTTTGGAATACAGGATTATTAGTGAAATTATGATTGTGATTGTTGCAATAAGGAGGAAACCTCCATGAATTAAGGAGAGTGTCTTATTGACCGTTTTTGAGGTGCTGCATCGCAATCCCAGAATTCCTTCTTCCTTGTTTGGAAAGGATACTGAATCATAAAAATAAATCATAGGTAAAGATAATGTTAATCCTATTATCGCAGCTAAGCACATTGAAAACTGTTTCCACTTTAAGGTCATTTGTTTTCCGAATGGTTTACAAACCTTGCGATATCTGTGCACAGCAATGATCAGAAGAAATAACACGGAAGTGAAAACAAAAAACGGCACAAGAAATTTCATGGTTTTACATGCAAAGTTGTTGTCAAATGTCACCTGCATCATGTTGAGAGCTATTCCAAATGAAGAGCCAAGCAGACAAGTGCATAAATCCACAGCGGCAAGGATTGGAATAAAATATCTCTCTTCCTTGTCGCCTTTCATCAAAAAGCCGTAGACAATAATAACGGTAGAATTGCCCAACAGTCCTATTATTAGATAAAGAGACAAAACTACATTATCAAACATCAAATCTTCTGCCAGATCTCTGTTCCATATTTCCAATTTCTCCAAACTAGACGTGTTGTTATCCATTTCTTTTTCTAAGTTTCTTAGCACAGGTTTGTTTAAAAATGATTTTTCTCAGTTTTAAATACAGTGTTTATAATGGAGCGGAACTTCTAGTTGTACATTTACTTCAGTGACAAACTGAATAGCTTTTTAAAAGAGTATTTTAATCGAAACAGAGTTTATAAAATCAAAGGCAGAAAACTTCCTTTTCATAACATTTTACTTTATATTTTTAGTTTTTTTTCTTTTATGTTGAACAAACAAAAACAAATTAACTAGTTTAAATGTTTGGGTTTCGTCATTGCAATAATAATTAAACTTTACTACCTTGTCTTTATCTTCGTAAAATTTTAACCATACTTCTAAGTGTTCACCTAACATAATTTAAGTTATGAAGAACAAATGCATACAATAAATTTTTTCTTTAATTCATGGTTATTGATGCATATTTCAGTTCGATGTTGCGAAAATTTCATCTAGGTATCTCGCCAGACTTTAAAACAAAATGTCAAGGACATTATGTGACCTGAAAATTAAAATTCACTTCGAAAAATTGCTATAGAATAAGACCTCAACTCGCTCTGATTATTACAAGAAATCCTTTTTGATCGATACTATGTACCCTTTGAATAGGTGGTTGACCTATCTGCTGCAATACATACTACAGGGATCTTTCTAAACCGTTGAAATTGTGTGGAAAGAGGGGGGGTGACATTCCTTTTAAAAGTCCCATATGTTCAATGGGATTCAGATCCGGGGATTTGACAGGCCCGCGCATCAAACAGATGCATTTTGGTGACACATATTAAGACACTCTTTGGGCTTCTTGCACGTAAGTGCACCTATCTATGGATGATTTAGAGTGTTTGAAATGATAAGGGACTGCTATGAGCACCAATTTGGTGCCACTTTGTTACCACTGAAGGTGCTTATTGAAATATTTCTAAAGTGATTTAGAATAATGTTTAACAATCTTTTAATCTGATTTATATCACATCCAGTTTGGTTTGATATTGCCCAACGAATTCAAATTGTGAGTAATTTGACGATAAAAAAAAGTGTGGAAATGGATTTTTATACCTGTTGTTTATTTTTAAAAGTAATATCAAGTACAAATAAACACTAGAATAAAGATAAATAAAACGTGTCGTAAGGATGATTCAGTTATCAACATTCCAATAGCTCTCCCTCCTCCCTCAAAGGTCATTTTGCCAATGTTTTCTGTATTTGTTCAAAATTGATAATGGTAACAAAAAGATGCTGATTATTCAAAACACGTGCCGCAAAGTACAGAGTTATTTGTTTTTAAGTTTCATCACGGAGGTTTTCATCGGTGATAATTGATTTTCAGTCAACAATTGTTCAGAAGACTAATTGGTGATAATAATTTCAAAATATCATACTATTCTATCGTGTATTTTTTAAAGAAATACATTTATAAGAGTAAACACTTCGAAGTTTTGTTAAGTGTATATTATGTAAAATTCGGATCCCTAATATTCGCCAAACTCTATCCCTGGACTATAATTAGCTCACCTGAGCGTAAAGGCTTGTGAGCCTTTTTGATCATTTGCTCGTGTATTGCATTCATAAAAATATTTTCCTTAAAAATAATTCAACAAAAATGATGTATACACAATTTCTGCGAACAGCTGGCGTTTATTATTTTTATCTGAAGGGTAGGTAAATCTGACATTGTTTGTATATAATGATACGTATATAATGGAATAAAATGAAATAAAAACGACAGACTTATGATTTATTATAATTATATGTATTGACAAATATTTCTACAGACAATTTAAACAAAGAAGACAAGTACTTTTTATAATAATATATCATGGTTTTAATTCTTTAAGAAGGGTATTTTTTTTCAAAATAAAACAATTTCAAAGTCTTAGAAAAAAACAATTCTTTTATTTACTCTGATCCTATCTACAAATGTTTATCAATTTTTTGACTTCTGTTACAAATTTGTTGTCTAAGAATGCATAAATGAAGGGATTTGCGATATTGTTTATGATGTACATTCGAGAAACAAACAAAACACCAACTTTTGTGGAATCTGAAAATCCCTCCCAGAATTTTTGATTGCTGGCTTCTAGTAGCAAAATGATGACCTTTGGAATATAACAGATGAAGAAAATGACGGTTATAAGCATAAACATTAGGGTAAACTTATAAACAACTGCCCGGTTTCGTTTTTGTTTTTCCTTTTTTGACTTCTGTTGATTTGCAATACGTTCATTTGTCGCTCTTTTATTACTAAATTCCTTTGCCGTCCTTTGTATTTTCGAATTAGAATGGTTACCGGATAATTCTGTGCTGTCCGTCTTATCTGCATAGGTTTTATTTTCAGTATGTTGATCATCGTTGCTCGAGATTGGATTCTGCAACTTATAGATGCCGATTGAATTTTCTACCTCTACGGTAATTGTCGTCTTATTTTTGGACCCTATACTGGAATACAGGATGATAAGGGAAATTATTATAATGATCGTTGCAATAAGTAGGAAGCCACTGAAAATTAAGGAGAGAGCGTTTTATTGGCAGTATTTGACGTGCTGCATCGCCATCCCACAATCCCTTTCTCTGTGTTTGGAAAAGATACCAATCCATTGAAATAAAGCATAGGTAAAAATAATATTATTCCTATTATTGAAGCTAAAAACATTGAAAACTGTTTCCATTTCAGTGTCATTTGTTTTCCGAATGGTTTGCAGACCTTGCGATATCTGTGTACAGCAATGATCAAAAGGAATAACACTGAAGTGAAAGTTAAAGACGGCACAAGAAACTTCAAACTTTTACATGCAAAATTATTTTCAAATCTTGCAGGTAACACATTGAGAGCAATTCCAAAAGAAGAATTGATAACACAAGAGCATAGGTCCACAGCAGCAAGGAACGGAATAAAATATCTCTCTTCCATGTCACCTTTCATCAATAAACCGAAGACAAGAATAACTGTGGAGTTGCCTAACAGTCCTACTATGAGATAAAGAGACAAAACCACACTATCTAACATCAAACCTTCAGCCAGGTCCCTGTTCCAACATTCCAATTTCTCCAAACTAGACGAGTCATTATTCATCTCTTTTGTTTAGTTTCTTAGCACTGTTGTCTGTTTAAAAGTTATTTTACTTGGTTTTAAATTCAGTAACTACGTACTTTTAAACGGAACGTCAGGTTATACATTTACTTCGGTGATAAAGTAAATTACTCTTAACAAGTGTTTAAACTGAAGCTGAGTATATAAAATGAAAGGCAGAAAACTTCCTTTTCATTAATATCTTACTTTGTTAGCTTATCTTGAGTTTTATTTTTTCCCCTTAAATTGAATGAACAAAAAGAAATTATCTACATGTACTACAATTTCATCTTTTTCTCCAGACACCACGGGTTCAATTTTAGCAAAACTTTGAACAAAGCTCGAGTATTCTTGGATAAAGGTGTTTTTGTTTTTGTACAAAATACACATTAACTCTGTTTTAACTAATTTCATAAAAAAGTACACTAGGTTAAGAATTATGTCACTATATTGTCGATAATCAAGGGTCTCTGTAAGAAAAAAAGTGATGAATTTTTATTCGCAAAAAATATAAATGGATAAATAAAATAAATAAAAAAAGAAAAATCCTATAAATTGGTCATACTGTATTTTTGTATTCATGTTAATGCCATCTACATGCCATATAACATCTGTTATTAAATGCAATGTAACTTTTTATTCATTTATTATACAGGTCTGATATTAGGAAGCCTTTAGAATAATTCTTAATTCTTTTTTCAAATATGGCCAGTGTCATATAAAGAGGTCAAAGGTAAGCTGTAGTGATTTCATCTGAATATTCACTGAATCTTTTAAATCGCCAAAATATTATAACTTGGTTTAGTTTTACTAATTTGGACAATTTTAATCTAGGTTTCATTTCAATTATTCCGTTTATTTTGTGTAAAAGTAGAATTTAACATTTTTCTGTCAAAAGACTTAAAGTGTAGAAAATTTATAACTTCTCAATAATGTTCTATTTTTAAATTCTATTTTTTCAAAATAAACCAAAACAAATATATTTATTTAAAGTCAGTAACAAAGCGTTGTCTTTATTAAGATCATCAAACATTTTTTTTTCAATATATCAATTTACAATTTAATATAATGCTTATTATCACATCTAATATTTGAAACCACAATCTTCTTACAAGGGACTGATAGGCCGTATTTCAAACATAGACTAACAAATATATGACTGAATTTCTTTCAATGTCACTGAAGTTGAATTTGAGGGGAAATTGGGCCTTCCTCTTATACAATCTTTACTTATTGAAGCGTAGAATATTTTGATAAATCAGGCAATCCTTTGTGTTTTTAGTGTTCCAGTGCAACTACAATGTATGTTGAGCTTTGATTTTAAGATTAAGTCATAAACTATTAGTCTGAAATATCATCTAATTTTCTATCACTTCCTAAATATGTCGTTTTAAGTAATAAATGTAAGAAGTTTCCTTAATTTGTCATTATAAAATTTACCTTAGACATTTTTAAATTATGTTTTTTTTTTCCTTCTTCCGACAAAGGATAAAAAGTATCAGTGTTCAGGTCAGAGGGACCTTCCCTTCCCATAGAAACTTTCAATATGTATTTCCCATAATCAATTTTAATTGTAGGTATTAATAAAATTAAAATAATGTCGTTCAATTTTTTAAGGTGTGAAAAATATAAATTCTCCTTATGGTTTTACGTGATTTTTCATTTTACTTTCACCTATTTCAAATCTAATTAAAAAGTGTTAATTGTTAAATGAATGTTTTTCTTTCACTGTTCATCTGACAAAAAACAAAATAATAAAATATGTATTTTATTGGCAGTTGCAATGCATATGAGTTAAACATGTAGCTGTCTTGCGAAGTTAGGCTACTTGATTACAATGGAGTATTAAATTAATTGAATTGTATTATTTTTTCTCTATTCAAATCATGATCAGTTACAAATTTTGAACTAAGGTCTTTTTTCAAATGTAAAACATTAAACATAATACTGGTTTTAATTGTACAATCATTATAGCAGCAGCTTACTATGGAAAACAAGGTTAGACTCAATATAGATAGCGGTATTATCTATTAATCATTGATAAATATCTCTAAACAGCTATCAATATCTGAAATATTGAGTTCTTATTCGTTAATATGCGAAAGTGAACAAATTATCTTCATTAATAAATCTGTACATTATCTTCTTATACAAACTTTAAACAACTTCTTAATTTCATTTGCAAACTTCTTGTCTAGGAATGCATAGATAAATGGATTGGTGATATTGTTTATGATGTACATTCTGTACACAAACAAAACGCCAGTTCTTGTAGAATCTGAAAGTTCCTCCCAGAATTTCGGATTGCTGGCTTCTAACATGATAATCATGACTTTAGGAATATAACAGATGAGGAATATGACAGTTATGAGCATAAACATCAGGGTAAATTTGTACACAACTATCCGATTGTGTTTTCCCTTTCGACGTCGTCCTCTTGTCTTAAGGCGGTTGTCGTTACCTTGAGCTGTTGTTCTCGTATCACAGACTTTCCTTGTTGTCTGTACAGATAAATGGGGAGAATACATACCGGATAATCCCGCGTTGTCCGTTTTCGCAGAACAGTAACCAGATACATCCGTGTTGTCCGTCTGAATGGAATAGTTTTTGTCCTCTTCGTCGCTAAGTGGATCTTCGTGGCTCGAGATTCTTTTCCGAGACTTATCGACATCGGTCGAATTTTCCATCTCTGGATGAATTTTATTTTCGTTAATAGTTTTGGTGTTTCTGAAATGTATCAGAATAGTATATCCAATTTTTGAATACATTATAACTAGTGAAAGAATAGTCGCAGCTGTCGCAATGACTAAGAAGCCCCCAAAAATCAAAGACAATGTTTTATTGGCAGATTTTGACCTGCTGCATCTCAAACCAACAATTCCTTTTTCGGTATTTGGAAAGGACACTACTCCGTGAAAATAAATCAAAGGTAAAGAAAATATGAATGCCGTTATCAAACTCAAGCACATTGCAAATTGTTTCCACTTTAACGTCATCTGTTTTCCGAACGGTCTGCAGACTTTGAGATATCTTTGCACTGCAATGATCAATAGAAATAAAATAGAGCTAAAAGTAAAAAGTGGTACCAGGAATTGCAGAGTTTTACATGCAATAATGTTGTCAAACGTTGCCTGCATCATATTGTTAGCAATTCCGGAAGAAGCGCAAACGAGACAAGCACATAGATCAACAGCGGCAAGGAACGGAATAAAATACCGCTCTTCTTTGTCGCTTTTCATTATAAAACTGTAGATGATGATAACAGTAGAATTTCCCAAAAGCCCTACGATTATAAACAGAGATAATATCACAGTATTCGAAATCAATCTTTCTGCAAGTTCTCTATTCCAAACTTCCAATTCCTCCGGGATATAGGTTACGTTATCCATTAATGGTTTCGTATTTTTGGATCACTGCAGTCTTGTTGAATTCTTTAAATTAATGTGCGTTTATTAAAACTGTATACCTTTTCCTATAGACACACATTAAACTGCTTTGAAAAAATAAAAATTGAAATACATTGTCCAATAATATATTCGGAGTTACTTCGAATAAAGAAAGACATAAAATCTTCCCTTTTCATTCACTTATTACTGCATCAATTCATCAAACATACAAAAACTTCCTTTTTGTATATCTTTTACAACATCTATTTATCAGGCGCAAAAAAAAATTGCTTTCTTTATTTTATATTTCTAACTTCCAGCTTTATTTTCTAGTTTGTCCATTTATTAAACCTTTTTAAATACTATATGTGAACTTAGAATAGCGGGCTTAATATTTAAGCGACTTTGGTGCAGATGATGATGCGCTAATTTATGAATACCGCTAAGAAATTATTTATAAGTCGAACATGTGTAGCGCTAATTTATGATTACGCAAACAACTCCATATCCATTGATCGCGCTTAATTTTGAATACGCCAATTTATGTACACGTACAGAATCATATCAGTTAGAGATTTTCTTATGTACAATTAACTCGAAATCAAGAATCCCGTACTCTACTGTAATTTACGTCAAGAAGGAATAAAGCGTGAATACCTCCTCATGAGACAAAATATTTTTTTCAGTTGGTAACATATATAAAGAATCTAATCATAAATCCAAAAATGAAGGTAATATGTAAGTCAAAGTATAGAATCCTTCATAGTTTTGAATTAATCAAAATCCATTTTATGCTGCTAAACTTTGATTCTTTCGGGATGGCAATTACTCAGATGGTTAATCTATTCCTATACAGTTGTACATGTACTTTTTGAAATATTTTAACACATTTTCAAATATTCGAGAAATTTTTTCCCGATATCTTTATTGATTTCGACATACACGTCATTTTTCAATTCGAATTAATCGAAGTAAATAAGCAAATTTCTAAAGAAATTAAATATAAATATAACGAACAGTGCAATAGTGTTCAAAAGTCCATTGAAACGATACAAATTACAAGGAGAGCAAACACAGACCTCTGAAACCAGGAGAGACAAGATCAGGAACAATAAAAGAGCAAGTATCCCCTGTCGACCGGTCATACCATTTTTGTTTTCGAATAAAAGGGGAAAATGGTAATCAGGTCAGTATAAAAATAATTGTCTTATAATTTATATAAAAGATTCAATTTAAAAAATGACACTGACAAACAAAGTCAATATTTCAACCATAGATTCTCTTGTATCCTCAATTTGATTTTGAAAGTAATAATTGTATATTGCTACATAACTTAAATTGACAACAGAGAATGAATTCGTTGCGTTTTTTCTAAAGTTCAGTTGTTATTTTGCAATAAACGCCTTTCTTCCTTAAGACAAGGACCAGTCGGCAGGGGATGTTCATTCCTCCATGCCACCTAATCCCACCTCCGATGTTTTGAAAGTCTATGTTTGCTCTGCTCCTGATTTGTATTGTTTACATGAACTTTGAGCTTGAACATTGTTTATTATCTCCATATTTCAATAAAATTGAAAAAACAGTTGTAAAAATATTTCGTAATTAAATCAATTTTTTAAATATTCATTTTTATTTGACTAGAATTATTGTGTCAGTGTTGTTCATATTAGTATATGTGTAATACTGATTTAAATCATGCATCCCTCAAACAATCCCCCAAAAAATTACATTGTCAAAATTTACATCAAAGCGCACCCAACCGAACAGAAAATCAAGGACTACTCCTGGATATTATTGCTTATTGACTCTTTAGAACAAAAATTTATTATAAAAAATATTTCCTTGTCGCGTCAAAATAGTAAGTTTATTTACAAGTATATAAAACACATATACAGTTTATTATTTATTAATAAGGAAGTTGTTAAAATAAGAATTACTCGTGGAATTTGGAGTTAAAATATTCTATCAAAGATCTGTAAAGTATACAAAGAAAATTTGTATTAAACCTTAATGGAAGAATATTTAAATTGGGAGTTAAATATTAAAAAAATGCCAACCCTCTTTCTGTTTCGATAAACAAATTAATTACCATTTAATTATATCTATTGAAAATTTTTAATACTTTTAGCCAAATACCCAATATTAGCAATAGCTGAATTTTTTTTAATGTAACTATTATAAAACAGATGTTTTATCGTAAAGATATATTATTAAAATAATACACATTAATTGTTCAGTGTGCATTAAAAACCTTTGAAAACTCGAATACCCAAGAACTGTGGAATTTGAAATTACGTATCCCCTTTCATCTATGCAAACCATAAAAAGATAATGGTTTCTATAGATCAGTCTTAGATGTAATTTAAATGTTAAACACAAGCGTTAATACACAATGAGTATGCTAAATGACTACAAAAGGCAGTTGTTTGTATCAAATTCAGTAAGTATTATACTAGTAGATAAAAAAATTGTCATTCTATTTTTCAGCATGAACTCTATACAAATTCTTGTAACAATTTTTTAATTCTTGATTTCTTTTGCAGACTTTTTTTTTGTCTAGGAATGAATAAATAATTGGGTTTGTGATATTGTTTATAATGTACATTTGGTACGCAAACGAAAGCACCAGCTCTTGCAGAATCTGAAAGTTCCTCCCAGAACCAACTTTGGATTATTCGCCTCTGACAGCATAATAATGACCTTTGGGATAAAACAGATGAGAAAATTAGAGTTATGAGAATAAAAACTTTGACAAAACTATCCGGTTTTGTTTCTGCTATCTCAATGTAGCACTTGATGTATGATAAGTAACACTCCCTTAGGGTAAAACTATTGTATTTGAATCTTTCTTTGTCATCATTGACGATGTTTCAGGTGCATAACCATATACTCTCCCTTTTGATAAAATAGTAACATGATGCCTTTGTGCTGTCAGTAGAAGGAGATCAGTTTTTATTTGCTCCTTTTGATAAAATAGTAACATGATGCTTTTGTGCTGTCAGTATTAGAGAACAGTTTTTATTTTCTTCTTCAATAATTGAATAATAATGGTTCGATTGTTTTATTGTCAATGTTCGCAGTTTTGATGAAATACCGAAAAATCAATAAACAAACAAAACACAAATTCTTGTAGAACCTGTAGGTTCCTCCCAGAACTTTGGATTCCTGGCTTCTAATAGCAAAAGGATAACCTTTGGAATATAACAGATGACGAAAATGGTGGTTATGAGCATTAACATTAAGGTAAATTTTTATACAACTGCCTTGTTTCGTTTTTGCTTTCCTCTGTTGCAAATCAATCAAATTCTGTGTTTGGAAAGGACTCTGATCCTTGAAAATAAAGCATAAGATAATTTCATCCTTATTACTGAAGCTAAACACATTGAAAACTGTTTCTATTTCAGTGTCATTTGTTTTCTAAATGGTTTGCAGACCTTGCGATATCTGTGTACAGCAATTTTCAAAAGAAATAATATCGGAGTGAATGTAAAGCACGGCACGAGAAATTTCAAACTTTTACATGCAAAATTATTTTCAAATCTGAACTAAAATCAAAACTTTCGAATTACTCTCTGTTCCAAGTTTCCTTATTTTCTCCAAACTAGACGTGTCATTATCCATTTCTTTTGCGTAGTGTCTGTTTTAAAAGTTTTTCCCCCTTGGTTTTAAATTCATTAACTACCATTGAGCAAAACTGCAAGTTTTACATTTACTTCAGTGAAAAATTGAATTGCTTTTAAAAAGTTTTTAAATTGAGTATATAAAATCAAAAGCAGAAAACTTCCTTTTCATTAACATTTTAAGTTTATCTTCTCATTTTATTTTTGTTTTTATTAAGTTAAAGAAAAAAAAAGTTTTGCTTGTACAATTGTAATTTTTCCTCCAGAAACCTCGGGGAAAATTTCGTCAAAACTGGGCACAAATATCATGAAAGGTGTTTCGGATACTCTAAACAAAGTACAGAAGAGATCTGTTATAACTTATTTCATGAAAGTTTTGCACAAATTCTGCTTCATATGAATGCAAAAATAGGTCTGCTTATAACGGGGGGTCCTCTTCTTGTCTTATGACGATTACCGTTACCTTCAGATGTCGTTCTTGTAAAACAACCTTTCCTTGCCGTTTGTATGGATGTGTGAGGAGAATACATTCCGGATAATTTCGTGTTGTCCGTTTCTGCAGAACAGTAACCAGATAGATCTGTGTTTTCCGTCTGAATGGAAGAGTTTTTGTTCTCTTCGTCGCTAAGTGGATCTTCATGGTTCGAGATTCGTTTCCGAAACTGATCAACGTCAATCGAATTTTCTGATTCTAAACGACTTTTATTATTGTTAATGGATTTGGTATTTTTAAAATGCATTACAATAGTATATCCTATTTTTGAATACAGAATAATCAGTGAAATAATAATTACGATTGTGGAGATAACTAAGAAGCCCCCGAAAATCAAAGACAATGTTTTATTGGCAGATTTTGACCTGCTGCATCTCAAACCAACAATTCCTTTTTCGGTATTTGGAAAGGACACTGGGCCATAAAAATAAATCATAGGTAAAGATAATATAAATGCTGTTATCAAACTCAAACACATTGCGAATTGTTTCCACTTTAAAGTCATCTGTTTTCCAAATGGTCTGCAGACCTTGAGATATCTGTGCACAGCAATGATCAATAGAAATAAAATCGAGCTAAAAGTAAAAAGCGGTACAAGGAATTGAAGAGCTTTACATGCAATGATGTTGTCAAACGTCGCCTGCATCATATTGAGAGCAATTCCGAAAGAAGCACAAACGAGACAAGCACAAAGGTCCACAGCGGCTAGGAACGGAATAAAATACCGCTCTTCTTTGTCGCTTTTCATCATAAAACCGTATACGATGACAACAGCGGAATTTCCGAAGAATCCTACCATTATATACAGAGACAAAATCACATTATTAAAGATCAAACTTTCTGCAAGTTCTCTATTCCAAGTTTCCAATTTCTCCGGGATATAGGTTACGTTATCCATAAATGTTTTAGTATTTTTGGACCGCTGAAGTCTGTTTGATTTTCTTTCCAAAATTTTTAAGGGGCGTTTACTACGATGTTAACCTTTTCCTACAATAATTTTTACTGCTTTGAAAACAAATTTGAAAGTTGAATTGCGTAGGCCAATAACATATTCAGAGTTACATCGTATGACTAAACACATAAAATCTTTTCATTTACTTCTTACAACATCAATTCATCAAAGACACAAAAACTTCCTTTTAAATTATTGTTTACTGCATCGATTTATTAAACGCAGAAATACTTCCTTTTTCATTTTATTTACGCGTTTATGTTCTATCCTGTCTAGCTAATACGCCTTTCTTTAAAATCGTCTTAGCAAAATATTTTCTCTTGTAACTGGAAGTCAAAGGAAATTCAATACCCTACGGTAATACATGTATATGTAAAGAAAAAAAAGTTCGAGCACATTATAAATAAAACAAAAATATTTTGTCGATGGATAACAAACATAAAGGATCTTTTCACAGCTTAAAATATGATTGATTGATTGATTGTATGTTGTTTACGTCCCAATCGAGAATTGTCACACATTAAGACACGTCACCATTAACTGGTGAATTCAAATAAAAATTCATACCTTTTCTCAACACCAAGGTCAGTGAGGGATCTTTATCATACCAGCGCCTCGGTTTTTAAGTGTATCCGAAGGACCTTAATCATTTTTTAACATTTTGCTTTCCGTGACTATTTGCTAGTGTATGTTTATCAATAAATTAAATCAACAAAAGCAGTAGGCGACGTTTACATATTCAAAGTGAAAAATTCTTGAAGTTAAATCAATTCAATCAATCAATATGAAAAATATTTTTTAGTAATACAAGCAAATCATTACTGCAGAATAGGTCAAGGATTGAAAATCACTTGTCAATCAGACTGAGACATTAAAAAAAAGATGACATTTAGTAATTTATTCTTGATAGAGACCATCCGATAGGTATGCAATAGTTATTATGATTGATCTGCGCCAATTCTTTTAAACAGCTTCCTTCATGAAATCTATAATTTAGTGCATTCAGCTTGATGACAACACTATATAAATTATAAAACAAATATCTTCAGCTGTCATTTTTTTTAGAAACATGAAAAATTAATAAATTCAGACCATAACATTTACGAGGGTAAGTCTTGCTCAAATTGTCTTCACCGATAGATTTTTACTACATGTTATTATCGATATGAATAGGGGGGCCGACTGGCGTTTTATTATTTAAAAACTACAATAGCGA
This sequence comes from Saccostrea glomerata, assembly GCA_003671525.1. Classification (NCBI taxonomy): domain Eukaryota; kingdom Metazoa; phylum Mollusca; class Bivalvia; order Ostreida; family Ostreidae; genus Saccostrea; species Saccostrea glomerata. Next base: position 316,643 of record PRKT01000154.1, on the reverse strand, counting down.
AACTCTTCATTTTATACTATATATAACTTATATTATTTCAGATTCCCTATAAATCAAACAAACAATATGGATGTTATTTTGTTTGTTAAATATGGCGCTTCTGGCCGCGGTGATCAATTTGCTGGGGCTACCACAGGGCTGCCCCACAATCAACAATCAATACAACAAATGTGACGACCCAAGTCGGGCGGATCATGCACTGGGTAGGTCACAAGTGCAAGAACGTCACCAATGCAATAATCAATCAAATTCAATCAATCAATTATTAATCAATCAGTCAATCAATCAATTCAAATATCAATCAAGTCAATTACTTGTCAATCAATCAATTATTAATCAATCAATCAATTCAAATATCAATCAAGTCAATAAACAATGGAATGAGCGTAAGAATATGTGTTGCACTCGTCCAATTGCGTTGAGATGCGACGGAATACGCAAACACTAGGAATTCCAACCACGACAAGGCTGAAGTGGACGGTATCCCAAACAGCCAGTCATTACGGTATAGGTAAAACAGAGACTTCATCACCGCGACATTGGTTGATGCGGAATCCCAAACAGGTACAGTGTAGTCATCACGGTATAGGTAGAATAGAGACCTCATCACCCCGACATTGGTTGATGCGAACGCTGTACCCAATAGGCAGTCTTTGAAGAATACGCATTCATACAGAATTCACTAATGCAACACAAGTTGATGAAGACACTGGACCAAACAGGGCACAATTGAGGAATATTGGAGCACACGATAACCACTGCGACATGGGATGTTGTGGACACAGGCCAAGCAGGAAGTCTTCAGCTACAATGACATAATAAGAACAGCAGTATTTGTTCTAAAACAAGAGGAGGGTGGGTGGGGAAAATTAAAATATTGCAACAATTCAACTTCACAAAATTTTCCATGACCTTACCGTTTTCTCAATTTATCAAGAAAGGAAGAGGAGGTAACAACTAAGTATTAGACTAGTATATGTAAATGGACCTAAATTTTCCGGATTGATAGGTTGGGACTAAAGGTACATATAATTATATATCTGTAAGGGCTAAAGATATCCGGAATGGAAGGACATAGGGTTACTGAAATAAACTCACTTATCTGAGACAGGCTCGTATAAGTGGTATTATTTCAGATTCCCTATAAATCAAACAAACAATATGGATGTTATTTTGTTTGTTTAATATGGCGCTTCTGGCCGCGGTGATCAATTTGCTGGGGCTACCACAGGGCTGCCCCACAATCAACAATCAATACAACAAATGTGACGACCCAAATCGGGCGGATCATGCACTGGGTAGGTCACAAGTGCAAGAACGTCACCAATGCAATAATCAATCAAATTCAATCAATCAATTATTAATCAATCAGTCAATCAATCAATTCAAATATCAATCAAGTCAATTACTTGTCAATCAATCAATTATTAATCAATCAATCAATTCAAATATCAATCAAGTCAATAAACAATGGAATGAGCGTAAGAATATGTGTTGCACTCGTCCAATTGCGTTGAGGTGCGACGGAATACGCCACTTGCAAGTGCCATGACTACTCGTGTCTACTACGAGTAATCATGGAA
>PRKT01000154.1:291265-309300 GCA_003671525.1 Saccostrea glomerata | reverse complement strand
GTTTATATTAAAATTTCTATCTTTACCCGTTGATACACGTGGAAATCATACCTGTATGTATAACAAGCACACTCCCACGAGATTTACGTCACTGTCGGTAACATTTCATCATGTCGTCTGCTCCATGATTAAAGAACCTACTATATTTGTCTTCCAGCGTTGTTCTTTCGCTAGAATGTTTAAAAACGAGATAAAAACATAATTTTTCTATATAAATTTCTGACAGATGTCATTTATGAACTCCAAATGATTTTTTTTTTTACCGTTTCATGAGAAAATTCATTACAAACACAAACCGGAAAACTAGCACGAGCGGATATTTCTTTTTAAAAACCAATGTAAAAGAAATGAGAATTCCGGAAAACCCTAATTACTATCCAAAGACATATTAAATACACTGTACATGTAACTAGTTATCAAAGTCTCTATTCGTGATAGTTTTTGAGCAATATAATTCTTAAATGTATGAATCTACCGTAATTTAAACAAAGATATATACATGAAATGCACTGAAAAGGAGTTATTTATCTATTCAATTTTTTGCAGATATTTTTGACATTGCATTGGCGGATCCAGAGGGGGGGTTCCGGGGGTTGGAACCCCCCCTTTATTTTTTGTCAAGTGAGAGAGAGAGAGAGAAAATGTTATCTGAGAAAAAATATTTGTACGTCTAACTTATGTATTGAATAGATAGATTCTCACATATTTAGTCTCCTCCATTCACCTTCATTATTACTTTTTTATGAGCGAATGGTAGAAAATATTCTACTTATTTTTATATATCTTATATATGATATGTATCATGCGAGGTTTACTTTGATATGATATTCCCGCGATCTTTGGCTGTTTAAAATGGTATATATGTACCCTTTTTTTATCATATTTTTTGAAGGAACTAACATAAAACTCAATGTTTTAAACCCCATCTGCATCTTAAACCCCCCTTCCCCTCCGCACAATTTTTTTTTTCAAATTCTAAAAGAAAATTCTTTTTACTCTAATTCGGAAATGCTGCAGATCCATTCAATTTTATAAGGCTTCATTAATTTTTTAAATGAGTTTGTTTTTTTTTATTCTGACTTGGGGTACCTTTTGAAAGAAAAAATGTATGTAAACAAAGATATTATTTACCACAACATAAGATCTTTCAATACGTGTGTGTGAATCTTTGCTTGAGAGTGTGTATGGGGGGGGGGGGGGGGGGGGGGGGGGGTAGAGGGATACAACCCTGGAACCCCCCCTTTCAAAAATTGCTGGATCCGCCCCTGTTTAAGCACTTTAAAGTAAATTATACAAATACTATCGTAGATTTTTTGCTCAAACTATAATGTTTGATTAGTAATACTCTATTGCACATTAGATGTAAAAACACTATATATATATTATTAATAATTAAGGAAGGAATTAAGAAACTCATCTACAGGTTTTATACAACTTTTCATCCTTGTTTGAATATTGTTTGTTTTTTCTATATATTTCATCTAGGAATGAATAAATGAATGGATTTGTGATGGTTTTTATAATGTACATTCGGTACGCAACGAAGCACCAGCTCTTCCATATTCTGAATCTCTCCTTATTTGGATTCTTCGCCTCTGACATATTAATGATGACCTTTGAGATAAGACAAATCAGAAAAAAGACAGTTATAAGACTAAACATCGGGGTAAACTTATACACAATTCTCCGGTTTTGTTTCTCCCTTTCCGGTTAGCACTTAACGTATGATTTATAACACTCCCCTTGATTGAAAGTTATGCTCCTTCGAAAGATAAGTTTCCAGGATTAATTGAAACTAGTCTTATTTATCTTTTTTTTTTTCTCTCTTTTGCTCATGCATGAACATTTCTGATAATATAGCAAAGATCCTATGCCAAGGGATATAAACACATGATCATAATATCAACAGCGAGTGTCAACCTTCTAATCCCTCTCTCCTCTTTCTCTCCTCCTCTCTGTCTATACATAAGGCTTAGGTAAAGTCTTCCTTGATTTGATGATTAAAATTATCCGTCCTGATGTACATTTTATATGTTTCTATTTTCATGTTCATTGATATACACTCCAAGTCTCCAACGTGTACAATCAAGTTGAATGTATTGGGTCATATTAAAAAATATATTTTACTTGCCCTGTCCAGACTCAGAATCAATATCGGGATCGATAGGTAGGGAAAGCTTATCTTTTTTTCAAAAACACGAAAATGATGTTAAAAGTTACTTATGGGTTGTGAAAACTAAGAGATGAATAAAAACAATGGTCTACAGAAGTTAAAAAAAAAACTGACAAGGAGAGTCAGTCGGACGGAAGAGGGCAAATAAATAAAAATTCTAAGATGACCTTCTTATAGAATTTCTTTTTTTTTTCTACTAAATTCATTTTTTATGTAGGATATTTTCAAGAGCTTTCATTAATTGTTTTAAAAAGAGAATCCGGTTGTAATAAAAAAAAACTCTTCCAGAAAAACCATACATATAATACAAATTTATTTTTAAAAAAGACTCTTTTTACGTTTTAGAATACTAGTAATTAAAAGAAAAGACTCAGTAATTATGCAACATTAAATACAGTCTGTATTAAAAAAAAAAAAAAAAACGTTTATTCTTATTTACAAAATTTTGATTCTTTCCCAAAATTGTTTTAGTAATGTATAAACTAATAGTTGTACAATTGTGTATAATGAACTTTATTCTGTTCATTCGGTACACTAACATTGCTAAAAAATCTGGCAAATTTTCAAAAAATAATTTCATTACAGTCTTTTCAATTAGCAAACCTTTCGAAACTACTTTCGTACTAAACTAAAGGGAAAAATAATTAATAACATTGACATCAAGTTTAATTTTGAATAAGAACCTTCATACTACAAAATACACATGTACTAGTATGTGGATTCGCATAAAACTCAAAATACTTTAGCGGCTTTAAAATTATAGAAGTAAAAAAAAATCAATGGCTGAAACATACATTTTGTATACCTATTCCTTACGACAAATAAAAAAAAAACTTTGTTAAATACCATTCTCATATTCCGGTTGAAATAAGTAATTATTAAATTACTTAGTAGATGTTAATGACTACACTTACGTCTCATCTTAAAATCATTAAAAACACCTATATATTGATAACACTGTGCACTTGAAAGATTCCTAATACTATCAACATTGGCATTGCTACTACTGAGTATATATAGAAAGACCTGTGTACCTGTCAACCTGTCTTTCTGCCATTCTGTCCGTCTCTCTACCCGTCGACCTGTCAACCCGTAAACATGTCAACCTGTCGACCAGTCTACCTGTCAACCAGTCAACTCGTCTTCCTCTAAATCTGCTGGATATATCCGGGGCGTATATTGTTTTTGTCCTGTCTGTCTGTCTGTTTGTCTGCAAACTTTAACCTTCGCCATAACTTTTGAACCATGAAATATAGAGACTTCATATCTGGTATACATACTCCACTAATGAAGTTCTTTCAAATGACACCAAGGGCAATGACCTTGTGACCTTGACTGTGACCTAAATGCTAAAAATAGCTTTTTTCTGCAAACTTAATAATTTAACCTTCGCCGTAACTTTTGAACCACGAAAGATAGAGACGTCATATTTGGTATGCATACTTCACTAATGAAGCCCTTTCAAATGACACCAAGTTCAATGACCTTGTGAATTTGACTGTGACCTATATGCTAAAAATTTCTTTTTGTCTTCAAACTTTAACATTTAACATTTAACTTTTGAACCATGAAAGATAAAGACTTTATATTTGGTTTGCTTACTTCAATCATTAAGCTCTTTTAAATAACACCGAGGTCATTGACCTTGGCTGGGACCTATATGCTAAAAATATATTTTTCGAACCTTAACTATTACTTTTGGACCATGAGAGGTAGGGACTTCATATTAGATATGCATACTCCACTAATCAAGTTCTTTCAAATGATACCAAGGTCAATGACCTTGTGACCTTGACCTATATGCTAAAATAGCTTTTTTGGAACTTTGAGCGGCCGGGCGCATAGTGTTTCACAAACACATCTTGTTATTTTGAAAAAACGCTTTTCCCCATAGACTTCAATGCAATCTTTGTTAATTAACTACTGCTTAATTGATGAAATTTTTGAAAATTTCTCGTGGGCAATCCTTTTCCACTATAAAATGCTTTAATATAATATCAAAGTATTGTGTACGTGACGGACATTTAAGGGTATAGAATTTGGTCCCATAGAGGATTGAATTCCTTAAACATTTAGACGCTTTTTTAATATACTATTATATTAATGTTAAATATTTTTATTTAAATTGTTTTAACTCCGCAGAAACGCACAGCGACTTCAAACTTTCATATCACATAACCGACCGCCTCCTGCAGCCGGTAAAAATTACTAGTAATCAAATGTCATCAATAAAAAGTGATAGCATACTTATTTTATGATTCTCTTAACTGTGGTATCTTACAAAATTTAAATAATTTCTTAATTTCCTTTGAAAATTTCTTGTCTAGAAAGGCATAAATGAATGGATTTGTGACATTGTTTAATATGTAAATCCTGTAAACAAACGACACTGCAGATCTTCCGGCATCAGAAAATCCCTCCCAGAATTTCGTGTTGCTCGCCTCAAGAAGCATTATGATAACCTTGGGAATGTAACAAATAAGAAATATGATAGTGATAAGCATGAACATCAGTGTAAATTTATGCACAATTCTCTTATTTCTTCTTCGCTTTCTACTTGACTGCTTTGGAAGATCTTTGTCTTTATTAACGGGTGTATCAATTTGGCACGTGGTCTTCTGTGTGGAGTACACAGCCGATGTTATCGTAGTGGGTGTATCGAGAGTCTCAAACGAACTCATCTCAGATTTGCTGCAAGGGTCGTCATCAGTGGAGATTCCACTTCGAGAATATTCTGTTTTATTGTGGTTACCAACAACTTTTGTATATTTAAAATGTACAAATATAGTGTATCCCACTTTGGAATATAGACAGATTAACACAACAATGATTGCAATTGCAGTTAAAACAAGAGAGCCACCAAATATCAAAGAGCTCGTTTTGTTCGTGGCGCTCAATCTTCCACATCGGCGTCCGTAGATCTTCAATTCATCATTAAAGAAAGATTCCGATCCGTAAAAATGTGTCATGGGCCCCGCCAATGGAAGTGCAATTGCGAGACACAAACCCGTTTTGCACAAATTCTGCTTCATATGAATGCAAAAATAGGTCTGCTTATAACGGGGCACAATTGGTACCCATGGGAATTCCAATATATTGTTGGAAGATCTGATCTCCAAATACAACATAGAGAGGTTTGGTTGAACATTTACTGGAACCCACTGTGTATCTTTGTTTGTAAGGATTCAAAACTAACATATGATTTTGAAGAATATTTGATACCACAATCTTCTTACAAGGTCATATTTCAAACTTAGATGTAAAAAAAAAATGAATATGTAATATCTATGTAATTTCTTTCAAATTACACAAGACAAGAAATATAAGTGTCCTAGAATAAATTTGAAAGTTTTAGTAAAGTTGAATTTGAGGGAAAATTTGGTCTTTCTTTTGTACAATCTTTATTTATTAGAGCCCAGAAAATTTTCATAATCCTGTCAATTTTTTTTGGGTATATATTTTGTGTTCCAATGCAACTATGTTGAACTTTGATTTTAAGATTTAACCATGCTGGTTTAGAAGTACTATTGGCACAAATCAATCATTATACAAATAGTTACAAATCATGAACTACGGATTTTTTTCCTATGTGAAACATTTAATTGATGTTTAATTGTACAAACATTATAGCAGCAGCTTACTATAGAAAACAAGGTTAGACTCAATATAGATATAATCTATTTATCATCAATAGATATCTTTAAACAGTTATCATCAATACCTGAAATACTTCAGTATTCTTTTTCGTTATCATGTTAAATTTAACAAATTCTCTTCATTACTAAATCTGTAAATCATCTTCTTAAACGAACTTTAAACAACTTTTTTATTTCTTTTGCAAATTTCTTGTCTAGGAATGCACAGATTAATGGATTGGTGATATTGTTTATGATGTACATTCTGTACACAAACAAAACGCCAGCTCTTGCGGAATCTAAAAGTTCCTCCCAGAATTTTGGATTCCTGGCCTCGAACATGATAATAATGACTTTAGGAATATAACAGATGAGGAAAATGACGATTATAAGCATAAACATCAGGGTAAATTTGTACACGACTGTCCGGTTCTGTTTTCTCTTTCGCCGTCCTCTTCTTGTCTTATGACGATTACCGTTACCTTCAGATGTCGTTCTTGTAACACAACCTTTCCTTGCCGTTTGTATGGATGTGTGAGGAGAATACATTCCGGATAATTTCGTGTTGTCCGTTTCTGCAGAACAGTAACCAGATAGATCTGTGTTTTCCGTCTGAATGGAAGAGTTTTTGTTCTCTTCGTCGCTAAGTGGATCTTCATGGTTCGAGATTCGTTTCCGAAACTGATCAACGTCAATCGAATTTTCTGATTCTAAACGACTTTTATTATTGTTAATGGATTTGGTATTTTTAAAATGCATTACAATAGTATATCCTATTTTTGAATACAGAATAATCAGTGAAATAATAATTACGATTGTGGAGATAACTAAGAAGCCCCCGAAAATCAAAGACAATGTTTTATTGGCAGATTTTGACCTGCTGCATCTCAAACCAGCCGACAAACTTCAATTCCCATTGAAATTTTTAAACTTGTTCTTTATTTCTTTAATTAAATGTACCGTCATTTATATATTTCTTCGTATGTTTTTTTGCTTTAAGTATTGCATAGTTTCTTTTTTTCCGCTAGTGTATTTTTAATAATTAGGTGTAAGACACAATAACATGATCTGAATATTTAAATCATATTATACAGTTGTAATTTAATCTATTTTTTCAAATGGTATAATCGTAGCTTTCAAGAGTGGTAGAAAGACCAAGCCTTCAAAAATTAACGGAAATACCAGTGTTACATTTAAGTTTTTGAATTCTGGTAATTTAGAATTCTGAGAATTTAGAATTCAGAGAATTTAAAACATTATTTGAATTCTAAAATTTTAATGTAACACTAGTCTTTAAACTCCATATAATCGATCATTTCTAATTAGACCCAACAGCTTATATATATAATTATATATACATTTTTCAATAGTATGGTCCAAGACCCAATTCCACAGTTTAAATGCAACAGGTATAGACTAGTATATACTGTTGGTAAACAATTTAGTCTCTCTTTATGATATATATATATATATATAGCTTTCTGGAAGTTTCATCTTATATCTGTTACTGATATGTCCAAAAATCTTTTTAACGTCACTTCGTGGAGAATTTCAGACCACACTATGGATATACGAAATAGTTTATGTTGACTGGTTTTGTTAGTATTAATGAAACGAACACTGCGATATTTAAAAGTGTTTGTTAATCTAGATTAGAATAAATATTCATCGATTAAAGGTTTTGACCGTATCATCTATGGATTTAACTCTAGCCATTGTGCTTTATACAAATCAACAATAACATGGACAAATGCAGCCGATTTCAGGTATGTTAAAAGCGATGTTGCTAGAAGTGTTTCAAATGAACTACATTTAATTAATTTATGTCCACAACCTTCTGTTCAAACTCATTCCATATTAACACTGATTTCAGGTAATCGATGTGACAATTATTTTTTATCTGGCCATTTCCTTCCAAACAGGTACGTTGCTATACACTCTTACGTTTTCTCTGGACATTTAACGGCCTCGCATTTTTTAAATTAAAGCTTTTTCCATCATTTTATCGTAAAACTTTGTGCATTGTGAAAATTATTTTCAAGATCCAAGAAAGCTGTTTTTATTGTCCTGACTTGCTAAATGATGATTTCAAGCAATTGACCCGTTTGTAAATCCGTATAACCAGCCTTCCTTCTGATCAATAATGAATTATAAATTTGGTTTTCAGACTGAATCTCGAGACTTTATCTCCTGAATTTTTTAATGAACAATTCAATGATAAGCTGGATTCTCTGGCACAAATGAATTACATGTTACTAATGATCCTTACATTCTATAAAAAGGAGCGTGCAGAATGCTTATAGCTTCAGAAATGATAAAAAAAACATATCCAATCTGCAAATTAAGTATAAAGAGTAAAGTTATTATTATTAAAATTTATTTTTAAAAAATGCTGAACAAAAAATTTCTCGGCAAAATTACTCTGTTTGATAAAAAATTAATGTAATACTATAGTATTCCTGGAATTCAAATTCTTGCACCAAAATCCTAAACTCGACAACTGTATAATATGATTTAAATATTCAGATCATGTTATTGTGTCTTACACCTAATTATTAAAAATACACTAGCGGAAAAAAAGAAACTATGCAATACTTAAAGCAAAAAAACATACGAAGAAATATATAAATGACGGTACATTTAATTAAAGAAATAAAGAACAAGTTTAAAAATTTCAATGGGAATTGAAGTTTGTCGGTCACGTGATCAAATCCCGTGAAGGCCGGAAGCTTACTTCGAAAAATTAATGATGGGTCTAACATAAAGTTTTGTCATTTAATGAAGCTTATCACTAAAAGTGATCACGAAAAAGGGACGTGAAACCGCTTAAGGAACATTAGTATAGATTCCCGTTACATTTATCAATAGTTTTATAAGCTATCTGAAAATAAAGGATAAATACTTTTTATCAAAGTTTATTCTTTCAATATTTTTCCTACAAGGACTTTATAATTATAATAGGGCACTTATTTATTTACATACAAAGCCTTTTCTCTATTCAGATTCAGAAAAACATATGAAAACAATAAATATTTGTGTGGTATTTTTAGATTAAATGGTACAACTAGAAGGACTGGTTAACGTATCTGCATCGCATATCATTACATATGCAGTCATTACGACTTATTTCCGTGTTTTATAGCATGTAAACATTTTTCAATATGTGGTTATCAACACATCATTTATATTTTTTAAAAATAAGTTGTATATAAAGTAAAGGTGATGGACTTCAAAAATCGGCATTTGTAGCTCACCTAGCCTGAACCTTAAACCAAAGGAACTATTTGGATTGAGGTTTTCGTCAGTATGTTCTATATTTTCAATTTAATTCATGGGACCAATGTGATTCATTGATTGTATGTTGTTTAACGTCCCTCTCGATAATTTTTCACTAATATGGAGACGCCACCATTTGCCGGTGGAGAGCTTCAAATTTTGTCCTATACTCTGCACTTACGGCCATTGAGCAGTGAGGGGTCTTTTTCGTGCCAGTCCTACTGCGACACGGGACTCCGGTTTATATACAGTCTCATCCGAAGGACCGGTCTCCACGTACCACAGTGGGAGAGGACTTATATAGGCCATGCCTGATGTCCAATCCAATTATGTAATCTAACGCAAAAAATTTCTCGGCAAAATTACTCTGTTTGATAAAAAATTAATGTAATACTATAGTATTCCTGGAATTCAAATTCTTGCACCAAAATCCTAAACTCTTTTTGTTCTGGGACTAATATGCTAACCACTATAGATTCTAAAGATCTGCAGTGACATCTTAATTATGTTTGTGATGTTTCCCTTGATTTATCTTTGAGTATTTCCCCTAAATGTGAATAATTTGTCATATAAGAATATATGTTTTTAAGGTAAAGTGAGTCACTGCTCCACGTTTTGTTAAACAAAAAAGGTATATCTTTACCCAAACCTTTAGGATTAACTTTAAACAAAAATAGAGAAACTTCCCATTCGAAAAAAAACTGTGTTATAGTATGAGAAAATGATCCTTTTCCCCTCTTTAGTGTGTGTTTGCTATTTCATAGCCAAATAATTTCAAACTTTGTGCAATTTGCAAATTGTAGAAATACTTCATAAAATAAACTCTAATTTTTCATGAAATATAAAAGAAAATTTTGATATACCCTCGTATTTGAGAATTTATTTTTCACCTTTATGTTTGTCGCACTATGGGCATTTCGCTTACCTTATTCATCCCTCTTCTTTATCTTCAGTCTCCTCACAGTGCAGTACCCCTTTACAGCTGTCCGCTCACCATGGAACCGCCCCGACCATCAGCTCTCCGAACTATCCTTATAACTACCCAAGGTAAAAACCTATAATAAAAGTAATCTGTACTAATCAAAATGATCACTTAATTTTTGGTTGTGTGTAATGCATTATCATAAAAGTACATGTTTCCATTTACCTTTTAGAATATATGAAAAGGTCAGAGGTGCCTGGTGCCTAACAAGGTCTTAATGACGGCTATAGAATTTGGAAACCGTTGAACGCGAAGTAGCATCAACGTATTTATTTGTAGTCTGTTTCGGATGGGACTTAGACCATCCTCTTGTGTACCTAATATGTGCAGTTTATATGAAAAAAAAATTACTATAAACAATCAACTTCGCCACATATGTTCCACATATGATTTGCCACATATGATTGCATATGTGGATCATATGTGGTGAAATGGTGAAATGCCTATGAAATCAAAAGGGCATATCCACGGTGGAAATCTCAAAATACTAGTATCTCCTTTGTCATTTTGCTTAGTTGTTAATTTGTCGTTAATATCTATGACTCATGAAAGCAAGATGTGGACGATTTTGCGTTGTCTTTTAATTAACTTCATTCTGATACATGTATATCGATCAGAATTATGAATGAAAATGAATATTTCAAACGGCAAAAGGTCTGAAGATATATCCTATGTCAATTTGAAGTCCAAAGTAGATTTCTTCTCACACAGAATCTCAGCCTGTAGAGGGGCACAAATCGTGCCTATGATTTTTGAAAATATTGGAAAGTTTCCCAAAAATTCCGACGGAAAGATAAAAAAAAAAACGCCTACAACTTATATTACACTTTGTATAAATATATTCTCATCATAATGATTATTATATATACATGTGAGGTATTGTAAAGCAAATTATTTTGAAGTCATACTGTTCAATTAAGTTTCCTTTCTGCTAAACTTCAATAATTTTGCTGAAAAGCTTTCATTTCTTTCATAGAAATAACTTAGTCTGGTCCTGATTTTTAAAAAGAAGGCTAGAAATAACTTCTAACAGCAAATGTAAGAAACAGAGTAAAAACAATATGTTCCCCAACTTCGTTTGGGGAACATAATAATTAATATACAGTATATGTCCACCGTAAAATTGAAAATGTTTATCTATTGATCATATATCCGTACACTTCTTTCTCAGGTAACTCTCCGAGTGGGACCCTCCTGGTAACATTGTTTGGAAGTAAAACTAACGACTATTATGAAAGCACAGGGGAATACATGTATATTGTATTCACATCGGACATGGGCATCGAAAAGGCGGGATTTACTTTGCAATACTTCAGTCTCTACCCCACAAGTAAGATTTTAAAAAGAAATTTCTATTTTTCATTATGCTCTAGATGCACGTTTGTTGAGATTGTGGTCATTTATGATGAATAATACTGGTACGTGAATATATTCATGTTATGTTCATGTTCTAAAAATGTAGGGTAATGGCACCTGTTGAGAACAGTATTTTCAGAAAAGGTTCACAATTGTATGTTACTTGTACCTATAAAAACTTTCATTTTCCCATGTTTTCAATGGACACTGCTCTTGGTCTTTTCAAACTTACCATCCAAGTTTCCTTTCATCTACAGTCTTTGGACAGAGACAACTCCTGCCCTGTTACTCTCAGAGTGCTCAGCATACCATAACGGTGACGACCACCTTAAGTCTGCAGCAGTCATTGGCCACATTTCCCGACTTCTACTCAGGGTATCGTCTATAGATAAAATTTTATTTCAAAGATTTGATTTTGTAGCTACTCCCAGTTTTATCAATAATAGAACACCATTAAATCTTTAGTTAAAACAAAAGCGTTTTTGCATGGGAAAAGCATGGCCTGCTGCAGTGAAATTGTTCAAATTTCTTTTAATCCAATGGTTTAATTTTACATAAAACCGGTTGAATTCCTTTCAGCAATGACTTCTGCTACTGGAAGATTGACGCCGGAACCGGAAATTATTTAAACATAAGTGTCCTCCTCACTGATGACGCGTACGGGTCTGATCCCGGAGGGCTCACTATATATGACGGTAGGTGTATACCGATAAAACATGACGACGAATCTAGGTTTCCAGCTATTCTTCTTTCTTTTTGTAGCTTCTAGCTATATGACTCGTATGTCTATTAGTTCATCAGTTTTTTCGCTTTGTTTTTTTCTGAACACTTGCATATGACTTGACAAAAGTGAAAAACAATGTAAATCTTATACGATGACAAAACATTGATATATATTTAATGATGCAGGTAACACTAATGCAGCAGCCGTTCTGGGGACGATATCTGATAAATCGCAGACAGAGTCTGGTTCTGTTGTCCTGGGAACCAGCCAACAATATGCCTTTTTTGTATACTATCGACGAAGTGTTAATTTGTACAGAGGGTTCCTTCTAAGCTTCAACCGAGTAGGTGAGTCCACAGTTACTGTCCTACTCAATAATCCAGCAATCCAATGCCATCGAACCTTATACCAGAAAAAAGAAACGCAAACTGAAATATATCTTTGAAATACCTATATCTTAACATTGCTGTTGAAAATAGCACTGGTGATTTTTAGGGACTCCCCCGGCGCCAGTGACGGTCCCCACCATAGGACCCCCGGTGGTGGATACCTGTGGCAATACGTCACTTATAGCTGAAAATGCGGAAAATCACATCACTTCACCAAACTATCCAATGGACTACAACAGGTTAGGATCAGCTACAGTTTGAAATTCAAACATTAAAGTTTATCAGAACTCAGCGTCAAAGTTCTAGTATTTTTTTCTTATCTTTAGTGGTTCATCCTGCGTGTGGATTATTCGGGCGGCTAATGAAAGCATGATCCTCAAACTTACTTTTGAAGCCATTGACCTAGAAAGTTGCTGCGATTTTCTTTACATATATGATGGTATGAATACTAGTTTTTATTCTTAGCAACTTCTACAAACAATTTAAAATACCTTTTAAAATACTAGTAGGTAAGAAATAAATCGTTTTATTGGACTCGGTTTCGCCTCCAAAATATACTCCTTACTATATGGCTAAACAACCAAGTTTATCAAGATCTTTCAAAAAGCTATTGGTTGCTGATTTTTGACCTCTAATTAGTACAAAGTTTCACTTTTGAAGGTGGCACAGCAGACTACGCATTGCTTGGTACAGTTACTGGCAACTACTTTAACTCAACTGGACTTCCAGTTTATCTTACAACCGGAAGAGCAGTCAGACTCCATTTTGTTAGCGATGCGAGAACGCAACAAACTGGATTCAAAATTAGATTTGAAGCAGTTATTTCAGGTAATCTAAAAAAGAAATAGTTTACTTAAGTATAATATAGTCTTACATGTATGTAGCCATAATCTTATATTTGAACATGTTTCTTTTTCCCTCAAGAGATTCCATCCTGTGTCAATCAGAGCGTGACCACTGTGCTAACAGCTTCCTATCAAGTACAGACATTCGAATCCCATCCTGGGTTTTCAATTCCACAAAATTATAACAAGTAAGTCTGAAGATTAGAATCAAGGATGTCTTGCGCAATTTGCATTTTAAAAGAACTCCTGCGGATGGGTGACCAAAATTGAATATGCAGACACTTTTCCCCATGATTGAGTATGTATGAAAACTCACATTTAAATCACGTTTTCTAATTAATTTTTAAGTGAAAAGTTTATACAATAGGCAAATGATCCAGTTATTTCCACATATTATATGGAAATTGTAACATTTCTCTTGAGACCTTAGGATATATTTTCCCAATTTCTTGGTCAATTTAAGTTTAATGTCCTATTGTGGCATATACTGGAACTGGTTACTGTTCGATAAAGAAGCACTGCTCATCTTCCTGTTCAATTCTAATATACTAGTAGATTCCGCCAGGAAATCATGTAAGGAACTCGCATCTGCAATCAGGGAACCAGTTAACGTAGATGTGGGTTACAGAGATGTTTTGATAGACTTTTATATTTTTTTGCCTTTCTTTCCTCTTTTCAGTTCACAAGATGTATTTTGGTTGATAACGAAACCAAGCGAGTCTGATATTCTCTCCGTGCAGTTTCTGAGCTTTGGGTTGGAACATGCGGAGAACTGTGTCTTTGACAACGTGACAATTTACAAAGGTAAGGGGTGTTCTTTCAGGTGTTCTTCGACATTTATTTTCAAGAAAAGTAATGTTCGTATCTTTATGATGAATTCCCGACAAAGGATTCGTTTTGTTCGATAAAAACACACTCTGTTCTAGGGGACAGTCAATAAATGTTTTGTTATTAAGCTTTTATATTTGATTGCTCTTTCTCTGACACTGAGCAATATTTATGATTTAAAAAAATATTTAAATTTCGTATGCCTGCACTGGGGATTAAATTCGATTCCACAATGGCTAAACACTATCGTGCAAAAGTTGATCCTGGGACGTAAGGGGATCATTCATTCAAGGGCTTCATAGGCTTGACGTTGCTTAACTTACCTTTAAAAAAAATTCTACAAGATAGTGATAACAAGAAAACCTTTATGTACACTAACTCTATAACGAACTAATATAATTAACCAGTCCTTTTTCAAGAAGATATCACATTGACTTGTTTTAGGAGCATGCCTTTCCAATCCGTTGGCCAAGACCCTGTGTGGAGACCTTGTTGGAAATTCTACTTCCTATACTTACTCTACAGGAAAGTTTCTGTTGATGCGTTTTAAAACAGACGCCTCCGTTACAGATAAGGGGTTCTCTGTCTCCTATGTCATTGTCAACTCGACGTCATCAGGTATCGAGGGGAAGGGCGGTATAAAAGCAATAAAGTTAAAAAAAATTATTTATATTGTTTATAAAAGAAAGAAAATCCAAAATAATTCTATTTTTAGAATATCTCTTCACTGAAAACAAAGTAGTTCTGAAAATATTTTTCACAATATCTTTTAACAATACTTAATTTACCTGCCAGGTATTTCGTTGTGTTAAGCCTCTCTTTTTATTTTTCAGACAATGAGTCTTCCTCTGGTCTCCCTGACTATGTCCGCTACACGATCGCTGGTGTCATCACGGCGGCTCTACTGATCGCCGCTATATGTTTCTGTGTGTGTTGTTGTAGGAAACTTTGTCCAAAGACCGCCAGCTTAAAAAGGGCGGCAAAATCTGAAATGAAGAGAAATTTAATCCTTGTTAATACCAATAAGCCAAAAAGAATTAAAGTGCCTATGAAAGACAAGAAAAAAAAGTCTAAATATGGTGATAACAAGGTTTCCACAGAACCTCCTAAATTTCCTTTGGAAGGGCCTGGAATCAACCCTGTTGCACCTCCTTTTCCTTTAGATTTAAAAGACGTAAAGACTGGAGAAAAGTCGACCGATGTTCCAAACCGACTCCCACCAAGAAAGGAAAAGAAAATAAAAGAATCAAGACCCAAAAGTTTAAGTGACGCTGAAAAGGACAAAAACGATAGCCACGGTAACGATTCAATGGCGTCATTTGATCCAAATGCTCCTATTGACTTTTCTACCATTCCCCCTCCTTTTGACTATAAGGACCCTTGGCAGCTTGCAAAAGACTGAATTTTACATGTTTCCAGGGTCCGTCTTTCTTACATGTTTTGAATTTCATAATTTTATGAAATATCTCAATAGTATATTGTGTATGCATGGTTGTAGAGTTTGCGTCAGAATGCTTTTTTTTCGTAATTCCTCCATCGCGACACAAAGTACTCCTTATATCTTTATACATGTATAGATATAATTACATATATTATATCAATACATTTTAGAATTGCAAAAAGTGCAAAGCTTATCTTGAACGATATTTCCTGCCATCCCATCCATAATACTCAATAGTTTCTCTGTCTTTTCTTTCTTGTAGTAGAGAATATAATTTTATCTGACCGAGAACATCTTTTGGCGGGGTGTATAAATGATATCAGTGGTTTGATATTAAATTATAATACACGTGTTTACATTTAACTTCATTACCAATTGTTAATTGTTATTTAGTAAAAAGTCCATTTTCTTGTATTGTCACTGCCCAACTTTTGTGACAAAGTTTTAAACTTTTTTATGAGTTTTTCTCAATAAAGACAGCTGTGGTTGGGCTGTAAAACTCTCAAACTGTACAAGTTCAGTTGTGTAGGCTATACATGAACTTTATCAGTGTTTATTGAACATTTCAACGATGAACCTTTTTAACAATTTTTTAAATTTATTTTCTTTACCATGCACACTCGAGTCAAAGACTACAGAAACTGTTCAAAGGATATCCGACCGCCGTATGTGAACTTTTTCTCATTTTCAACTGCTTTTACTGAACATTTCTCATAAAGCATCCTCGAGAGAAAGAAATTGATTCACAAGTATATTGTCAAGTTTTTTCAAATGAAAAGTTATATCGACCTTGAAGGAGAGATTAAGTATCTTTAAAAAATAACAGAAAAGATGACCTTCTACGAAAATGTGAAGATTCGGCAGATCTCTTCATTTCATTAAACCCCCCTCCCGAGTTCAGTGAGACATTCACAAAGGGGATCAAAGTAATCTACATTTTGGAATATCATAATTTCCGAGTTTCAAGTAGAATAGATGTATTACGTCGCATATCTGGAAGTATGTCCATTAGATAATATGTTTTCTCCAACTAAGTGGTTCCCAGCCCGTTACCCGCCCAAACCATTACAAAGGTAAGTCATAACTTGTGTAGCTTTATTTTGAACCCCTAATTGGCTAAAACGTCCTTTACGATGAAATTTTGAATTTTCTTTAAATAGACTTATGCCAAAGTCTTCTCTCTTTTTTTTTTTTTTGGAATCACACACAAATTTCTCAAAACACGTGATGTAAAAACTTGAGTGTACATATAGAATATCACACTGCTGTTTTGATCTCGGCCCTGGTATCAGCCCGAGCGGTTGGTATCGGCCCAAGCTCGGAGGGCGCGGGCCGAGACCACCCAAGGGCTGATACCAGGGACGAGATCAAAACAGTGGTGTGATGTTGTTTATATCATATATCTAAAACCAAAGAAAAAAACACATAAAAAAGTTCATATAAAATTGTCGTAAGAAAATTAGAGTTATCTTTCTTTATTTCGATGTTCCTGAGATGTTGCTTGACGGTGAATAATCATTTACGAGAGAGATTTGCATTGTCTGGTCATTGAAAAGAAAAGTCCTGGTGTTTTGAAACATTTCATGTCGAAGCACATTAGATAACAAAGATTTAAAAGGTTCCAAACTGAAAAATATTCTACTTTCACTTTGGACCGAACCGGGGTTACAACTTCTTCAACGAATCGTTAAAAAATTATAAGTCTGAGATTTATAGTTACTGTTTGTTTTGTTTACGATATATATTCAATTAAAAATGGCACATTTAATAAATGAAAACTTGGTATTCTCTTACTGTCAAAGCAAATAAACGTCCATTTTTTCAAAACATGACTTGTTGCTGTCCTAGAAGTAAACAAGAGTTATCTCTCTTACGTCACAAGTGCTATCATTTGGCGCACACTTTAAAACAATTTTCTCAAAATTCTAACATAAATAAATATTTTTTAAAGATTCTGGTTAAATTTCTCGATATATAATGTTTCTCTTTAGTACTTAAATATGAATTTTACTCTTAAGGGGGATGTACGGTCACCTTTTTGTGCTGTGAGAACAAAATGTAAACATTACTTCAAATGGCTAAAAAAACATCATATTTTGATCAAATTTTAAGTCCTTATGATAAAGATACAATAAATAATTATAACTGAATGCATGTTGTGCATATATAATCTATACTTTTGCAGAAAAATGCTTTTGATATGCTCCTTAGAACTGCGCAGCTACAGAATTCAGCAGAGCCTTAAAAAATCCAAAAAAATATGCAAACTGTGCATCAATGTTCTCTCTACAACCATTTGTTGAGAAAATGTCTAAATTTTGCACTTTTAAATGATAATTTCAAGTTCAAAACAAGGTATCGTTGTCTTCAAAAAGAGTGTAAAGAA
>PRKT01000154.1:276204-288699 GCA_003671525.1 Saccostrea glomerata | reverse complement strand
TTTAAAGAAACCAACAAATCATCAAGACTTGTTCCATGAAAAATTAAATATAATCATGGTAATAAACGCATCTATCCACAGCAGATATATGCACATGCCAACCACGTGCTCAGTGGAATGATATTATCGAGGAAACTCGAGCTGTAAACAGAACAGTTTTCCCGATTTGCTGAAGTGGGGTTAAAATAGCTTTTTTTCAGTAATCAGACGATGCAATGCAACAAATAAAAGTAGTAGGTAATATAACCTAATGATTATTACTTAGTAATTTCTTGTCTTGATGTTATTATGGTCGCATTTATTCTAAAACCAATGCTATTCGAACTCTGTGTGACAGAGGAATGGCGGACGAAATAAACACATGGCCTCGGGAAGACACCCATATGAAAAATCAAATTTTCAAGATTTATTGATAATGACAAGAAAAAAGCGAAACAAATGGTTGTAGCCATATTATCAATGAATCAAACTAACACTATATTCAATGCATTTTTCATCTCGTGAATGCTGTAGCTGCGCAGTTCTAACATGATCAATTTAATCCTAATTAAAACAAAATAAACTTAATTATTAACTGATTTTGGTCTCTAACAGTAGGTAATTAGTGTATTAGCACTTTGAGTAACTTTGGGCTAGTTTAGTAGAGTATTAAGCGCATTCTTTGTATTTCTTATTTCACACCAGACTAGAGCCAATATGGCTTGTACATCCCCCTTAATTCACACAAATTAAACAGAAATAATGATTTGAAATTTGAGGGCGAGACAGCCCCTTGACGACGGGCCGAGAGTCAGACAGAGATATCTCAGCCCTGAGGGCGAGACAGCCCTACTTCCGAGGCGTTGTCTCGCGTAGTCCAAAACGCCTGTATCAGGGCTGATACACTACTAGGTATATGATATAATATATTTCCAATGTTTTCATTACTTCGGAGATAGATAATTTTTCAACAAAATCACAGAAAACAATGCCACTCATTTGAATTCACAATTATGAAAGTCTAAATCTATTAATGGATTAACAAATATATATATAAATATAATCAAGTTATTTAGAAAGGCATTCAAAGTGCAAAGTTCGAATATTCTAGGAACGAATGTAAGTCACGCTGCTGTTTCACTTTCAGTTTCACTTTGTCTTGTGTGTTTTAGTTTTTATACTTTGTTGAATGGACTTTTGCATAAAAGATGTGTTGTGACATTATTTTTTTCATAATTATTTCCATTTACAGCTAATTTTAATGCTTTTGTGTAGACATGTTCAAGATTTGCCAAAACTTATTGAAAACAACGAATGCATCGTTTAACTTGAATTTCCTCCAAGTACGTTCACATAGATATTCTAAAGGGTGAGTCTACTGTGTTATATTTGTTATAACTCATTGGACGAAATTACAAAGTGATTGTCACTGAAAACCATAGTATGATTGGTTTAGAGATAAATAATATTATACAGGATTTGTTATTTATCAAAGGACAACAATGCAATCAGCCTGTAAAAGTCTGGGGTGCATGAATAGACTCATGTACCCCTGGGATTGTGAGGATGAATATTTTAAAAATTTATTTTAATTTATTATTCCAGGGTTGCAGTAAGCAAATGGAGATCATACAGCACCAAAAGTAGAAAAACTGAGGTCTGACACAAGACATCTTTAAAACAAATTAAATTTTATTTTCAATATTTGTTACTATAATTTCAAGTCAATAAATAATTTGAAATGTTTAAAATTAAGTGTGTTGCATGATATATTTGAAATACATGTAATTTTTTTGATGAATTTTTGTAAAACACTATACCCTGAAGTTCTAACTTTGGATGTAATTAACTTATAAAGTGAAATTAGCCTTTTTTTTTTTTTGACAAAACTTATCGTCTTTATTGCAGAATATATCTTTGATTGATTTTCCACCTGAGCGAATAAGAAATTTCTGCATCATTGCTCATATTGACCATGGAAAAAGTACCTTGGCAGATCGGATGCTGGAAATCACAGGTAAAATTTTTACTTGAATTCAGCTCTCAATCTCCAAAGTAGGTTGAATTCTAAGTGATGTTTTCCCATCCCGTTAGGTGTAATACCTGAGAACCAGAAGAATGAACAGGTGTTGGACAAACTCCAGGTGGAGCGGGAGCGGGGGATCACAGTGAAGGCTCAGTCAGCCAGTCTCTTCTATGATGTGGAGGGCGTCACCTACCTCCTGAATCTGGTGGACACCCCAGTAAGTACACATGTACTAACCTCAAAACAGGACTTCTATAAATAAGCTCATTGAAATCTGACAGTAATCTGTTTTCACTCTTTAAACACTCTTCTTTGATAAATTTCTGTCATATAACAATGATGTTCTGCTCAAGAGTAACTTTTGATAATAAATGGACATTTTAAATGTTTCATTGAATTTTGTAGGGTCATGTAGATTTCAGCTATGAGGTTTCCAGATCTCTTTCAGCATGTCAAGGAGTTATTCTCTTAGTAGATGCTAATCAGGTAAAAATTATGTCCAATATCTTCCTTTATCTTCCCCAGTGTGCTGCATGAACTGTAATTTTTTTTAAGAAATATAAAAAATAGTGTTTCTTTATTTAATGTGTTGGATTTTTATTCTATTTTTTTTTCTTTTGCTTCTTTTTAGTTATACATGTATTTAGTTTTTTTTACTCGCTTTAAAATATACATTTATGTATTTTTAACAATAAGTTACCCTTTTCTTATGTTATCATAGGGAGTGCAGGCACAAACAGTGGCCAACATGTATCTTGCAATAGAAGCAGGATTAGAGCTCATTCCAGTATTAAACAAAATCGACTTAAAGGGAGCTAACCCAGAGGTGGTTTCCAAACAAATTCAAAATCTTTATCCTGTCACTGACGATGAAATACATAAGGTATGGTTTATCTTTTTTGTACATAGTCTTTTTTTACATAACAACTTTTATCTGAAATTATTAGAGTTTTGTGTATTTTTAATCTTTAATGAATTTGTTCAGATTTCAGCAAAATTGGGAATTGGTGTTGCGGAAGTTTTAGAAGCTGTAGTAAAGAGAATTCCACCGTAAGATGTTCATTTTATTTCTTTATTTATAATTATTTTCATCTTATAATCTGCCTCTTTAAAAAAGCCATTTAAAATTGTAAAGTCTTTTTTTTCTACAAATTCGAAATTCTTTTTCAGCCCACCGGCTGATCAGAAGAAGCCCTTTAAAGCTTTAGTGTATGACTCCTGGTTTGATAAGTTTAAAGGAATTATATGTAATGTCGCAGTCAAGGATGGGGCTGTTATGAAAGGTAGAGGATATTCTTTGCATATTTCAGCAAAACTCATTTAAAAGAAAAAAAAACAGTTTTGATCTTTAAATTCCTTTAAAGATTTGAGTCTGTATTCTCATCTTCTATAGATAATAATGAACATTTTTAATGTCAAGTTAAAATATTGATCGTAATTATTTTGAAACATGCAGGCATGTGATATGTTTGTATACCATATAAATATCTTTGCAGACATAAAAGTTTAGATCTTACTTAAATTTCAGGTGATAAGGTAACATTCCATCATGCTAAGAAGAGCTTTGACATACAGGAAGTTGGGATTCTCCATCCAGAGCAGACTCCTACAAATATACTGTAAGTCCTGTATAAACTGTATCAACTCCCAAATCATTTCAAATGTGTTTTTATTTTGTTATCTGGTGAATAGTTTGGATGTCATTTGGTTATAGAGATCTATAGGTTGAATTTGCCTCAGAATCAATCTTTGAAACAGTGAGGTATACTTTAAATTTTGATTCAAGTTGAAAAATTTGATAACTTTTATTAGGTTATTGAGAGAGTTTTATGATATTTGCCCACTTGAGGTTTTTACAAGGTATATTGGACCATGCTTCAAGGTCCACTTGTGCTCGAGGACCAATCACAGGCGTATTTCCCAATATTTAGTCATTATTCTTTTTATTGCATATTTTAAGGGAAACACATTTTTATCCTACTAATGTAAATAATTTTTTTATCCAATTTTGGTCAGAAACATCCTAACAACATAGTTGTTATGTTGTATAAAAAGAATAAAGAGATGAAATTTTCATTTTGATGTCATAAATGCTGTAGAAGACCCAATGCATATGAAAGCTGATATGGCTCTGTAAAACCCCTGGATTTTTCCTTAATTGAGATTTAATAAATATATTGAAAATATGTTAAATAAAGTTGAATTGATTTTTAAAGTATCTTTTCGAAGTATGCAATTCTGTATTTGTATAGGCTAGCAGAATAGGCCAGTGTTTTGGTTTTTTTTTAATGTTGGTTAAGAGAAAAGGTCATTTATGTTATTGTATTTTATGTAGGTTAGCAGGACAGGCTGGGTATGTGATTGCCAATGTAAAAAGTAGTACAGGAACTCTTGTTGGAGACACAATGTATCATAAATCCACTCCTGTGGATCCACTCCCAGGTTTCAGGCCTGCCAAACCTATGGTAGGTGAACCAAATACAGTAGAGTCTCAGTGTTTTAGATGTTAATGTAAACCAGACATTGAACAATCTGGATGAAATTTGATCAGAACAAAATTTATATTTACATATTATAAAGTTTGTTTCCGTAATCCAGATACTTCATTAATGAAGGAAATTTGCTCAAGAACTAATTATAAAGCATTCATAATTATGAGGATGGAATGTATTTATGTGTCAAGGTTATTTGAACAAATAAGTTTTGTTACTTTGTCCCAAGAAATGTAGACATATCAAAGCTAATTTTAATGTAATAAATATTCATCTGACAATTTTGAAACATAATTGATTAATCAGTGCATGTATTTTATAAATCTTGATTTAGGTTTCTTATCAAATGGGGTGATTGTAATTGAGATTTATTTGTTTCAGGTATTTGCAGGAATTTACCCAATAGATCAATCACAATACACAAAGTTAAGAGAATCCATCAACAAGCTTACATTTAATGATTCCAGTGTTAGTGTAGCCCAGGACTCCAGGTGAGGCAGTCAAAAAAAAAGAAATAATTAAAAGACCTAATGCATTTTTCATGTGTGAAGAATTAATCTAACCCTCCCCTTTGTTTTCTTTTTGTGCAGTGCTGCTCTTGGTGTGGGATGGCGTCTTGGATTTCTAGGTCTCCTTCATATGGATGTGTTCAAAATGAGGCTAGAACAAGAGTTTGATGCTAGTGTTATAATAACAGCTCCAAATATACCTTACAAAGGTAAATAAACATCTCCAAATATAACTTACCTTATGATAAAATAACAAGTCCAAACTGTACAAAGTTAGGTGAACAGCTCTAAACATACCTTACAAAGGTAACTAAAAGATCAAAAAATGACCTTGTACAAATAAAATAATTCTGAATTATGTAAGGAACAACATAAAATTTACAGTCTTCAATGGTTATTTATAAATATGATAGCTTGGTCACTACCTTACCTATAAACTGTACATACATGTTGCCTAATTTGGAAATACTTCTGATGATTGCAATCATAGAGGAAAAGTTTGTAAATCTTGCCTGTAACTAGCAGTATGTTTTCTTTTTAGTTCGTATAATAGGTGCTAAAAATATAAAGCAGTATAAAGGGGAAGAAGTGGTGGTCCTCAATCCATGCAAGGTACATGTACTGTATATTGGAGAATTTTAGTACTTCAGTTTACATACGGTAATTAAATCAGATTTCCATGCTCAGTAACTGTTTTATTCTGTAAATATTTTTAGCTTCCAGATCAAACAATTATTTCCCAGTACTTTGAACCAATGGTCCGAGCCACTATAGTTTATCCTGATCTTTACGTTGGAGAAGTCCAGGCATTAATATCGGTACAGATATCAGTTTCATCTTTTTTTTGAAAAAAATTAATTTCTTCCTGCACTAAGATTTTTATTATTCTGTGTAGTATAAAATATATTATATATTTTGGTATCTTTAATGTATTTACTTTGTTTTATTCGTGTAGGACAGAAGAGGGCGTACAGAAGACCAGACATATTTAGACAACTCTCGAGTCATGCTCAAAGTAATATTTCCTCTCAATGAGATTCTCGTCAACTTCTTTGATGAATTAAAGTCTGTAACAAAAGGATATGCTAGGTAAGACAAAACACTCCTGTATATCTCAAAAAATCATATTAAAGAATAATTTTAAAAGTATTTAATCTCAAATAGGTTTAATAACTATAGGTTTGGTATTTACTACGAATACGAGAATATACATATGTTGCAGAGATTTAGAATACATTTTTTAAATAAAGTATAAAATTTCTTATCCTGCAACCTGTGCTATCTGTTTCTCCCTATAAATTCTGATCAATGCTTTTATTGCAGTACTCTAATATTTTTTTATGTAATTTAAACTAGAGGTGTATTTTACTGAAAATTCCTCTATTTTTGTAGTTTTGATTATGAGGACTATGAGTATGAAGAAACTAATTTGAGCAAGGTAGAAATGACATTGTTGTTTGTCAATTTTCTTAATAGATCAATCACTCTGTTATTTTCACACTTTAAAAATGAATTACATCAAAGTAAATTAAAAGTATTATACTACTGTTACATAATATAATGAAAATCCACTTAACTTCAGGTGAGTTTTACTATAAACAATGTTGATGTAGAGGAAATGACCCTTCTGTGCCATTCTTCTAATGCTCAAACAATGTGTCGGAAAATCTGCGCTCGTCTTCAGGAAGCAGTTCCACGGCAACAATATAAAGTTCAGATCAAAGGTCAAGTGAACAATAAGCATATCTGTACAGAAGTCGTGAACCCATATAGAAAGGATGTTACTGCCAAACTGGTGAGTGTTGGAATCTAGAGTGATTTCCCCAAGTTTGTTTAATCAAATGTTCAGTGACAAGTAAATGTATAATGATGAAAATAGATTTTTATGTTCTGCATCTCATTCAGTCACAGAGAATGTAATATTTTTCAAATTAATATCTTTTCTGTGTGTGAGGATGACAGAAGAGTCGTTATTGTAAACCACATAATTATTGTATTGAACAGTATGGCGGTGATGTGACGAGGAGAAATAAACTGCTAGCTAAACAGGCCGAGGGCAAGAAGAAGTTGAGGAGTCTGGGAAATATACAAGTACCCAAAGATGTATTTATTAAGGTTCTAACGCAAAAATAAATTATTTAAAATACTTAATAGAGTATAACACTCTTTTATAAGGTCTAGGAGGCTTCCGTTTTCAGTGGATAAAATTCAATATGGTGACCAAATTATTTCCATTTATAGTACAGTGTAGTACGAAATATCTGATATTTTCCATTTTTTTGTAAAAAAGGATTTTGATATTTTACATGCAAGGAAAACGGCAGAACCGGCGCTGCTACGAAAACTTGAAATTTTGTCGTCTCCGACCGGAGTTGATTTACGATACTTGAAAACAATTAAAACCGAACTAACAATTTATCAATAGCACAATGCTTCTAATAATCACCATTATCGATAAAAAGAAAACATTTATCCACATTTCGAATTTACGATACAATACTTGCAAGATATTAAAATGAGAACAAATCTCATCAGTCTGATAACATGATTTCATCGGATTGTACATTTTATAAACGAACCATAAAAAAACGATGTTGGTGAGTACTATATGTATTATAAGTTGTGAGTTTGACATTTAGATAATTAATTTGGTTCGCAAGTATCAACCCGAGAATGCCGCCTTCTCCGGTTGGAAGCGGCGAATTCCCAGTTTTCGTAATACCGCCGGTTGTGACGTTTTCCCGGGACGCGAGTATAAAAATCATGAAAAAAAGCCTGGCAAACGTCAGATATTTCGGGCTACGTACATGTATGGAAACTTACTATGCATTGGATAGCTCTTATCTTCCGTTTTGGAGGATAACGAGGGTAATTTTCAAAACCTTTGTTCCTTCATTTATTGGAGAAAATAATGCGCCTTAGTTTTAAGTTCATACGTTGAACTATCGGTACTTGCGAAGCAAATTAAATGACAAGCTCACTATTTATCAATGGTCCAATTCTTTTGGTACTTATCAACATCGTTTTATGGTTCGTTAATAAAATATACAATCCGATGAAAACATTTTATCAGACTGTCGAAATTTGTTTTCATTTCGTAAATTTTAAAATCTTGCAACTCCTGTATCGAAATGTGGAGTGATGTTTCCTTTTCATTGATATTGGTGACTACTAGATACACTATGCTATTTCGCAATTGAAGTAGAATATTATCCCCATTTAGAGACAGCGAGATCTCCAGTTTTCATAAGGGCGCCGGTTCTGGCGTTTTCCAGGCACGTAAAATATCAAAAAGCCAGGAAAACGTCAGATAACGGACTACGATTACATGTATGTATGTAAATGGCGATTTTAAGATTTTTGTATCAAGATCGATAGGTTTAGGTATGTAACATAAAGAGCTGTACCCTCTGTAAAAAATAATCGGAGAGGGACACACATTATTGCAGATATAATGTTATGGGTACGGATGTGTGTTTATATTAGATATAAATTATATACATGTACAGTGAAAACTGACTATTCCGGCACCTGTACACCCGCCAGTATTTTTGTTCCCATTTTATGAATTTCCATTTTCCTCACACTGTGCAATCCCAAACGTCGTCTTTTTAACACAAAATTTGTATTATGCTACTGAATATTTGGTTATACAGGTTCACTGTATAATAATATTTCGATGTAGATGCGATCTGTGAATGCTGAAGACTGTCATTTCAATAAACATATTTGAATTTAATAATTTAGTTTAATAATATGACGCGAAATATATGACATTAAAATATTTTGCCACAGGGAATTTTTCCGATAGTGCTGGTTTGCCCAGGGTATCGCGCTCGATCGAAATACCTTTACGTAGTGATTTGTGTTGAGTGCACAGAGTCCAAAGAGTATATTAAGTTTGGCACTTATTAATTGAAAAGTTGAAGAAGCAGAGAATCAAAATAATACATATTTCCGGTTATTTTTAACATATTTTGATAAACCTGCTTTAGAGATGCATTGAAAAAGTCTCAGTGATATAAAAAATAAACATGCCAAATTCTATTTTTAGCTTCTAACAAAAACAAGAGGCGAAGACCGTCAATACATTCGGAATAAAAACTTGTTTTTCAAAGGGTTACTTGGGTCTTGAATTATAAATATGTATGTACCTGTTGATCTACATTTTTATGTAATTATGTACATGTATATGTAAAAAATAATAATCAGCGTTCTGAGACGCCTGGGGCATAATGCCCGATAGGTGCAGCGTCCATTTCAAAACACGCCATGTAAAGAAGTTTATCCCGCTTCAGACAAATTTGTAGATTGCTGATTGGATAAAGGCTGATCACATGACGCCCTGAAATTTTCCGTATTAATTCGGCTTCGCCTCGCCCAATACGGATTTCCATTTCACACCCTGTATGAATCCATATTAGGTCACTAACTGACTGTGTAACTAATAATATGGTGCTGACGATACTACGGAGCCTGCATACCTGTACTTCTTTACATCACCTGAGTCACTCAGATGACCTATAGCTGTTCTCGTCCTGTATCAGTCGTCGGTTAACATCGGAACATTTTCAGCTTCTCCTCAGGAACCGCTTAACAATTTCAACGTATACAGCATCTCCCGTATGAGTGAAGGGGAACACATATTGCGAATTTCATGGGTCTTTGCCATCCTTGCACCTTAACTTTAAAATAAGGATTTCGCTTAAACCATTAAGATTAGTGCTATATTTTTTAAAAAGTCTTCATCAATCAGTCAAACTGTTTGCAGGCTTGAGTCCTCTACCTGCATTTTAAAATTTGCCCAGGACCAGAGGTTCGTATTCTAGGGTGGAACTATAGTGACCAAGTAAAAATGCATTTAATTTTTGAATTTTTTTCTCCTCTCCATGTTTATAAAACAGATGAATTAGACTCAATCTTATGATAATCAGGATCATGAAACTGACTTCGACTTTTAGTCAAAATTTTATCTAGAAAATGTTTATACAAGTTGTTGAATGAAACTCTCAATTTGCAAATGACAGCAGATTGATGACACAAATTTAGATATGATCTCGGGGCCTAGTGTTAGAAGAGGCTCTTTTGATTACAAGGGGTGGTGGTGAAAATCGAATAATTTTTTTTGTTTCTTTGAAAATTTTCTTTTCAGTTGATTATATACGTACAAAGTAGTGAATTATATCTCATAAAACTAGAGGTACTGTGAGCAATGGGCTCACTAAATGATACCCCCCCCCCCGCCTCCCATATGTGTATAAATGGCAGTGTCCATGTTTTGCTATGGGAAACACAAAATATGTGTCGGATCAAAAAGTAAAATAGGAGGTGCACAATGGAAATATGTAATAAAGATTCTGTGAAAGTTTCATCAAATTTCATTCAGTGGTATAAGAGGAGTTGCGGATAAGAGATGGGTACCCCAAAGCGTAACAGACGGACGGACGTACAGACGGACGGAATTAACGATTACTATAGACCCTCCCGCTTTTCAAGCGGGGGGTATAAAAAATCCTACCTTGGATATTTAGCAAACATACTATTTATATAATAGCACGGTTATGGTGAGCAAGGATGCCTTTTTCAAAAAGCTTGTTATCCATAGCTCAGCCTCCTTAATCAGGTCTTTTGGTATTATGACAGGGCTCTTTGTAATGTATAATCAAGATGCCTTTTTATTCTAAACACCATCTCTGTTCCAAGGCAAGCGTACTAAGTGAATGATTATGATGAGCAAGGGTGCCTGAGAATTTCTTGGCCACTTGGTCAGGGTTTCTGTTGTTTAGGGTGGAACTAAGTCGCATCTATTGTAGTAGTATTTGGAAAATAATCTCTCCAAAATTTTTATGATACCCGAATGATCTTTTATAGATCCAATGAACTTCTTGCTGATGATAAACCACTAACAATGTGAATAAAACAATAAAATGTTAAGAAACATGTTGTAAATTTCTTTAAAATAAAACAAATATATACTTTACAACCATGTAGTTATCACACGAGTTTAAACAAAAACACTTGGCATAAGAGATAAATAAATGCACATATTTAAATTCTTTTGATTGACAGTTTTCAATTCCTTTACAAACTGTTCTTTACACCATGCTTGAATCAAGAGTACAATAGACTATTCAAATAATGACACTCACTTCAAGTTCCTGTGTTACAATTGGAGTCAATATCTTATCGTACATAGGTGTATATCATTAATACATGTATAATTAAAGCTTAACTTTTGATCACCAATTCTTCTCCCGCCGAGAGTTTAGAGTCACTCGTTGGATTTCGGGGAATTCCGGAAGGTTCGTCAGAATTGCTCGCTATTCCCGTGGATTCTTCTATTTGCACACCCATCCATCCACAGTACAACTGTTTGAATCCGTTCCTAAAGGCGCGGTTCATAACTCCGTAAATAATTGGGTTGGCACCGCTATTGGCATATCCCACGAGAATGGTGAACATGTGAAATCCTCTAGGAGCGAATCCAGGGGCGTATATAGACAACAACATACTTATACAGTATGGACACCAGCAAATGACGAAAACGATGACGACGACAAGCAAAATGCTCGCTAGACGGAGTTCTTTGGCCTGTGCGTCTTTTTTCTTGCTTTTCGTAGTGGTGAAATATTTAGTGTTTCTATTGGATTTCTTAGCACTGCAAAATATTAGAATATTGCACACTGTCATAACAGTAAATGGTCCTCCAAAGCAGCAGCTGATCATAAAGATGGCGTAGGATGGCGCCAATGTCCAGTCGCAGAAGCAGAAGGATTGTACGGGAATGTATGCGTAAGCCGCCCAACCAAACAGGGGAGGCAATGAAATCACGAAAGCTAAAGAATAAACTCCTGAAAATAGAGAACAAAAGCATTAGAAGGATGTTGAGTTTTCGATGATAACGAACATTATGATATTGCGAAAAAATACCTCGAATTACCACAATTAGCAGTTTTATTTATCACAAAGGTCAAATAAAATGTGTATGTGAAACACTGATGCACCGATTGACAGATTAATAGCGAGGGTTGAAGTTGAAATTCTCAAATGCAAGTCAAATTCAAAGGTCAAAGAGTCAAAATCATATCTAAAGGAAGGTCTTGTCACAAGGAACATATTCGTGAAATGTGAAAGTCCTAGCACTAATGAAATATGGAGATAATGAACAGTTTTGAAGATCAAAAGTCCATAAAACAATTCAAAATTGAAGCAGAGCAACCATGGACCTCCAAAACATCAAAGGTGGAGTCAAGTGCCATGGAAGAGTGAGCATCCCCTGCCGACCGGTCACACCCGCTGTGCGCACCTTGTCATAATCAGGAAATGACGGAAAAATCTGTCGACATTTCAATGTGTATACATTTTTAATGGCTTAACAATACAAGAGGCCCAGGGGCCACAGCGCTCACCTGAGCACATCGTCTGGAAAAAAAAAAAAAGAGCACATATCAGATCAGAACTGAAAGTTTACTTGGGGGGGGGGGGAGGG